>PVJI01002385.1:0-146431 GCA_004026765.1 Micronycteris hirsuta
GGCGTGAGTGAGACCCTCCGTGCGCGCTGCCTCCTCCGCCCGTTTCTGCCCCGCTCACCGGCCTGGATGTTTGTCTTCTCCTACTTCCTGGGTGTCGGACTTCCCTTCAGTTTGATTCTGTCCGTTCTGGTTGTTTAAATTTTTGCTACTGCATTAGTTGTATGGACATTCTGGATGTGCGGGCAGCGAGTGCGACCACCTACGCTGCCATCTTGGCGGAAGTCCCTATCTATCTATCTTAAATAGACAATTAAAAGTTTTATCATAAAATGTTTTCTTTTCAAACCTTGCCTCCTCTCCCTCATCTGCTTAATTCTCTGTTTCCTGACATGGCACACATTCCTCTTAGTTTTCTCCATATTCTTCCAGAATTTCTTATTCTTTTTTCCCTTTTTGTTGAATTTACTGGGTGACACTGGTTAACAAAATTATACAGGTTTCAGGTGCACAATTTCACAACAGATCATCTGTAAATGGTATTGTGTGTTCACCACCCCAAGTCGAGTCTTGGTCTGTCACCATCTACTCCCCCTCCACGTCCCTCTACTGCCTCCCCTCATCCTCCTCTCCCTGGAAATCCACTGCTGTCCATGTCCATGAGTTCTTTCTCTTTTCTTTTTCGCTCAATCCCTTCATGCCCCACCAGCAACCCCTGAGCTTTCAGTCTGCTCTGCTTTCTTAACGTAGAACAAATGGAAGCATCTATTCTTATCTCCCCCCATTTTTATACAAAATTTGAAAAGTTTCATATATTGTTTTCCTGTGCCTTATTTTTTTAAAGCTTATCAATATGTCTTAGAGCTCTTATCATAGAAGTATCCAGAAATCTTCCTTAAATAAAATTTGGTCATTGCTGTAGAGCACTCAAATTTAACACTTGTATCAAGGTTTATTTAATGAACTCACTATCGATGGACACTGGGTTTGTTTTCACTTTATCTCAAGGTCTGAAATGAAGTATCTTAAAGGTGTTGCATACCACGTGGGTGTGAGTTAATCTGCTGGATAAATTCTCCAGTGTGACCTGCCGGGTTGAAAAGCATTTGTGCTCGTGGTTTTGAAAGTTGTGTCCAGATTGTCCTCTGAAGTTCTGCTGCTTCTACTCCCATCACCAATGCATGAGCGACCATGTTCTCTAATTGCTTGTGTGTGTGAGAGAGAGGTGTGGTTTAAATTTCCTTGAAGGTTGTGATAGTACTTGAATACAAGGGGTGGAGTGAGAGAGGACCTTCTGGGTTCCCAGAATGTGAACAAGAAGCAACAGTGACACTAGATAATAATAATAACACCACTAACAGCGGATATTTATACAGCGCTTACTATGCGTTTGGCACTAAGTGATTTATTATATCCACTCAGATTAGACACGGCTCATTTTAACTGGATTTTCTTTTCATTTTTACTAAGAGTATTTACTAAGAGCCAGACACTCTGCAAGTGTTGGTGTAATCTTTGTTGACAGAAGTCCCACCAGATGTCAACAGAGAGGGAACTGTGGGGACAAGCTCTTACCTATGGCAACTGAGACTCCGTGCACAGTACCGACAGGGATCTTGTTTCAGGTGCTGTGTGACGTCTCGAGGAGGATGTTTGCCTTGGGAACTGCAATGGGAAGCAAAGCGTGTGGCTGCCTCACTTATTAGATGCTGAAGCGGAGCACACCCCAACAGTCGCTTTATTGCACGTGGGCGCTGCTGGTCTGCTTGTTTCAGGTCTCTGTTTCCTAGTTACAGTTCGGGGCTGGAGGATGGGAAAGGAAGGAGAAGAATTTGATTTTGTGTATGTATAGGTTTGTGTGTGTGTGTGTGTGTGTTGTGATACTAAACTAAGAAACAAATCCTTCAACTACTTATCAGGTTTAGTCAATAACTGTCCATTATTATTACTGCATGAAAAATATTACCGCAGAGGAATATTGAAAGGAAAAAAGTGCCTGAATGCATATAAATGGAAAACGTCTCCCAGACCTACAGGCAAATATACAAATATAAATCAGAGGCCAGAATTAACGCCAAGAGCTCGAGCCTCCCATTATTTTTCTAGTTTTTTTCACTTTCTTCCCTCTGCCCTAGGCCATCTTCAGGATTACTCCAGAATCCTGTCATCTTCACTCCTGCTACTGACTTCCAAAAACTGTCCCTTCCCTTCAGCTGGCCTACCTTAGTGGTTCCTAATCGCAAGCTATGTCATAGCGCGAGGGAAGGGTTAGCCTTGGTTCCTCTGCTCACTTCTCCTCACAACACAGACACCAGTGGTGTGGGTATGAATTTGAATAATGGAAGGGCTTGGGGCTGGTTCAGCTCTGGCTGGAGTGTTAGACATTTGAAAATGGTTTTAGGGACGGTATTAATAGGTAGGGAAAGTGTTTGGGCCAAAAGAGCAGTCTTCTGGGGTTATCCATGTTATTTGGAAATAGAAAAATGGGGGATTTTAGTAGGAAAAATAATCAATAGTAGTTGAAGACTGTCTCTAAGTCAGAAGCAGAGAATTGGTTCTGACTCTAGAAATCTGGGTTAAATACTGTTTCAGTCAAGGTCCATTCAGGTTAATACAAACCACAGTGGTTATTTCAAAGAGTGGAGGACTTAATGGAGGGACAGAGATACAGGTATTGTGACTGGAAATAATTTGTCTGGGCGTAGAATTTGTTGACCCTTTGAAAAAAGATGTGTGCTCTGCTTTGTTCCCCGGCCCTGCTTGGCCCGTTGGCTGATAGCCGGCTACCAGGCTCCTGAGTGTGTGATCCCTACGGTAGTGGAGTTTGCAGCAGAGAATCAAGACATATTTTTTGGTTTAAAGCATTTCACCTTGTCGATGTTTTATAGGCAGACTATCATTACCTTTTGGCAACCATGGGTGGGTGGTTCCCTGAATTTTTAGACCTATAATTTACATTCCTTAAGAATAGGCCCAAGGCTCTGTATTGTTTCAGGCCATATTCTTCCCGAAGACTCCCCGTTCCCACAATGATTTTAATTGCACAAGAATGATTTCATGCCTCCAGTTCAGTCTTCTACCCTGAGCTCCAGGCCTCATGGATGCCTCAAAGCAGACCATTCAACACGTGTGAGACTGAGCTCGTCATGCCCCCCTCAGCTCTGATTTTCTCCCAGTCTTCTCCCAGGGACAGACACTACCCTCTACTCAGTGGCTCATGTCGCCTTCAACCTTCCGTCTTTTCCTCATATCCAGTTCATTGCTAAGTACTCTTGATTTGAACCCCTAATAAATGCCTCTTGAATTTGTCTTTTTCTCTCTATCTCTACCCTTATCACTCTAGTCTAAGCTATCAACAACTCCCTCCTGAATTATTAAAATTTCTTCTTAACTGATCTGCCTGCACCTATTTTGACTTCCCTCCAGTTCATTTTCCAATGGGCTCTAATGTGCTCTTTTCAAAGGTATATCTTGTGCTAACATATTTTTCCCTCGGGTATACTTTCTCTGCCCTTGACATCACTTACCATGGTAGCAGTTTTACAGTTCTAGGTGCGATTCTTCAATTACTGTCTGCTTTTTCCTATAGACTGTCAGCTCTTGGGTAGGGAGGAGATAGTGGCTCTGTGTTTTTGCTTAGTTTTTGTACATTCTCAACCCTCAGTGTGATATGAGCACATAGTAGGTACTCAGAAAATATTTCTCAAAATACCTACCACAGAGTTTTACATTTAGCTGGTGCTCAATAAATATTACATATTTAGCCCTGGATGGTGTGGCTCACTGGATTGAATACCAGCCTGTGAACCAAAGGCTCGCTGGTTCAATTCCCAGTCAGGGCACATGACTGGATTGGTCCCCAGTAGGCGGCGTATGAGAAAGCAACCACACATGGATGTTTCTCTCCCTCTCTTTCTCCCTCCCTTTCCCTCTCTCTAAAAATAAATAAGTAAAATCTTTAAAAAATACTATATATTTATACAAACTGTATACAAATTGAGTAAATTGGCATTTAATTTTGGAAATGGATTGATAATCAGTTATCAACCCATGTCAAAGTAGAAAAGGAAGTCTGTGAACCTCTATTTTCCATGGGATATAAAGCAAAACCTGTCAGGATTTTTACCTGCAAGTGGCCAAAGCTGAGTCTGGCTGGTTGTGCAGAGAGGGAGTTTGTTGAAAGGGTAAAGGAGAGTTCACGAGATCACCGGGAGGCCCAAAGAGCCAGGTTGGAGGCTGAACTTTTAGGAACATGCCACAACTATGGTGTCAAACTGGTCTGATGGGGAAGCCACTGCTGCCACCAGCATGAACTTGACATTATAATTTGCTCTGCTGCAACTTCTACATGAGGAACTAGACGAGCTGCTCCCACCAGTGCATCTGATTGGCAGGGCCCAGGCCACACGTCTGCATTGCAGGTGCAAAGGAGAAGCAGGAGCATAGCTAAAAGATGTCAGGCAGCCACCAACATGACTGATGTCCTCTATGAATGGACGGTCATTTGTAAAGTCTTCACTTGCTCCTACCTCATAATTGTGCATGTAGATATTGGCATGTACGAATAAGCATGGTTATGTAGATAAATGGTAAGAACTGGACTCAGAGGACTCTAAACTCTTTTCCTACCTTTGCCGCTGATTTTGCATTTCACTGTTAGATGCTTTAGTTTAACCATCTAGAAAATTAATGTAATACTATCTACCGAATGCTGAGAATCAGCAGTAATGGTAATGTATTTTGAGATCCTTGGATAAAAAGCACTGCAAAGACGTACTGTATCATTATTTAAAATAGATGATTTCTAATGAAAATGCTAAGTTCAAAGGGCTTGATGGCTTCTTGGGATGCAAAATGGGCAATGCCTGGTATATTAGCTTAATAAACCAGTCCCGAAGATGTTTGCCTAACTCTCTTTCCCGCTCCTCTGTGAGCATTAGAAGGCAGAAATATGCAGGAATGGTAATGGGTGTAATCAGTCACAACATGTGAGCTTATTATATTGGCTGCTTGCACAGTTGGAATCTTCTGAAGCTAATCACAGCCCTTTTGCAAAGTTCATTGGGTTGGACTTTCTAATACATCCTCCTCCCAGGTAGATTGAGAGGCAGAGAAACTCCAGATGAGGCCCCTGAGAGCACCATTTACCCACGTGTGATTCAGCGCAAGACAATCACACGTTAAAAATACCAATCTTTCCCCTTTTCAGTTGCGGGATCTGAAATCTTTTCCAACAGGAGAGTATCAGCAATAAATTTGCCCTTATAGTCTCCTGTCTTTTCTTTTCTAGTTTTATATTTTTTTAAAGCTTGGTAGCTTCAGCTCCTTTCTTCTCAAAGACTGCCAGTCAGTTCTGTCACTGACTTCTGCAAAGAATGGCGACCTTAGCCTCTTAATCCCTCTTACTCTCTTGCAGCCTAACTCTGCTCTGGTGCACTGCTCTCTGCCCCAGAAATGCCTTCACAGACCGTCATTCTTAGCCCTCTTTCCTTCTTTTCTCATCCTTCTATCCACCGATTTCCCAGATAAGGATATGATGAGTCTCCATGTCTTTTCTCTTTCTGGTCTTCAGTACGTCCTGGTCATTTTCTCTCATCAGCTGGAAGAGAACTGCTGTTTCTCTGGAATAGACCACGGTTCTACCAGCAAACGGAATCTCACAACATGGCCACCACTAGGTGCTTTATTTGGATGGTGGCAGGTTCTCTTTGCCTGTCAATCAAATGGGACGCCTAGAAGGACAGGCATTTCAGTTTTCCTCATAACATTATATCAGCTGAGCTGATCTCAGACTAGGAGAGACTCTGCTAACCCCGGTACACGCGAGCTTATTTGGTGGCAATCTCATTTGCAGGGGAAAATCAAAGGGAGTTCCTTTTTTTTGGAGCAGTCACTCAAAAAGGTTTTTTGAGCTGAATCTAGCCCCTAATCAGTCAGTGATTGACTATGACAAGAGAGAGGGAAAGACACAAAAGCCTCCCCAAAACGCATACAAATTACAGTGAGGTGGCCATGGACTGAGAGGATGTTGGAGGGAGATTGAGTATTTATTAAAATATCTTTTGTCAGCCAGATTTATTTTCATCTTTCTTCATAAGATGTGATAGTTTTGCATCAGCGCATCTAAATGAAATAATTTGCTAAAGGTCAAATGCAATTCCCTCCAGTCAGCTTTCATTTACCTTCTAATTAATAACTAAATGTTCACACATACATCAGCCTAAGTCTCATGCATAAAATAATAACTACCATTTATTGAACACCTATTATGTCCCCGGTGTTTGGATACATTATCTCAAATTCTCACAAACCCAGGAGGTAGAAATGCCCGTTTAACAGAGGAGGAAAACGATGCTGAGAGAGGCTAAGTAATTTGCTGTTGGTCACGCAAATTAATGTCTGAAGCCAAATGCTCTGTGCTTTCTCATACTGTGCCACAGAGCAGGGCTTCCTGCAAGGGTTTGATGCCTTTGCCATCTGCTGCTAGTCGTGGTTGGGAAGAGGATAGATGAGTGTGGAAGGCTGACTTCCTGAGTCAAACACACCCCCACTAGAGGAAGTTACATTGCCCAAAGCTTGTATTCCTTGATGGTTGTCATGGTGCTAATAGCTGGGAGACGGAGGTGGGGACCTTGGAGAGAGGGGACAGAAGAGCCTGTAGAATGATGAAAGCATAGGAAATGGGCCCTCGGAGAAATCTCTGGCTCTACTGAGCCAGCGTGGGCTGACTGTCTCCACAAAAGGATGTGTCTTTGTATGTCTCAGCTCATAGTTCTCTAGGTGAATGCGTGCCTTGATGGGTTAATTAAAAATAGGCCCTCTGCAGAACCCAGGTAAGAAGCTTTCACAAAGCAAAATTACAAAGGTTCCTGGTATTAGGGTCCTATTGCCACGTGGATCTCTCAAACAGAGAAGAGAGAGGGAGGTATGTGCATACATACATGGGAGGAGGCCAAGTGCTGTCCCGCGCAGGGTTTCATTTCATTAATTCAATTTTCTTCCCAGGTTCTCTTAATTGAGGAAGGGGTTGCAATTAAATCAGAAGAACATGCTTTGAAACTGGTAAGGCAGATTTGGACATGCCTTACCTGGAGAGGTAGATGAACAGGGAACAGTGGAGATTTGCAACTGAACAGTGACTTCTTAATGGAGGCAGGCATTAACAAATTAGTTTGAAGTTTATTATCAGGTCATTACTTCCAGAGACAGGCATGTATCCTAGACTCTGAAACTCTACTATGAATTCACCATTATACAAATATACAGCTTATTTTTTCCATGTTACTTTTGGTGTTGAATTCATAAAAATCATTCAAACCTCTTTGCATTCTCTTGATGCTTTAAATTTGAACAAACCAAGTAAGCTTTGAAACATTTATGGAGTAGTTATTTGATGACATTGCATTTAAATGACAAAATTGCTACCCTCTGACCTCTCGGAGTTCTTCTCATTATGCCTGTAATTTTGATAAATTTCCATCTGGTGGTGATTCCTTGCTCCAGCTGCACGGATCCAGGACATTACCTGGCACATAAATCATAAGAGTAGCTTCTCAAAAGTGAGATGTGAATTTCTTGCTTCAAATTACCTAGGACCTATTACCTTTACCCTGTTAAAACACAAATTCCTCCCTGGCTGGTGTGGCACAGTGGATTGAGCGCGGGCTGGGAACCAGACGGTCCCGGTTCGATTCCCGGTCAGGGCACATGCCTGGGTTGCGGGCCAGGTCCCCTGTGAGGGCCATGTGAGAGGCAACCATACATTGCTGTTTCTCTCCTTCTCTGTCTCCCTCCCTTCTCCTCTCTCTAAAAATAAATAAATAAAATCTTAAAAAAAAAACCCCACAAATTCCTGAGCCACAACCCTACATCCACCTAATTAGATTCTTCGATGATTCAGATGCAGATAAATTTTGAGAATCACTCATTTTGAGAAGAATGGAAATGCAAATCTTAGATCTAAACTTAACTCAAAATTGTAAGGACAATATAGAAAGTGATACCTAACTTAGAACAACATTCGAAGAACTACTGTATAAAAATCTATGTTTAGCTTAAGTGCTTTGTCCTGCTAGATTTTGATTATTATCAATCATTGTTTACTTCTAACTCTACTCTCCTTTTTATCCTTTAAGTAAAGCTTCTTGATTTTCAATTACTCTTAGCACGTTAGAGCAATCTGTTGGCCTCTTCTCACAAGCTGCTGGCAGACTTTCTCATTCTGCAGCTTTCACTGGAAACCTGTGTTACCATGACCTCCTTGTAGAATCTCATCACCTGGCTGAAGTTCGGCCAGTTTCTTTCCCAAGAAAGCCTGGCTTTATTATCTCATAAAAGTCCCCAAACCACCTTCCTGCTTCCGTGTGTCATCACTCTGAAACATAAAATAAAATAGAAAGGGCAAGACTGCATGGCAATGTGCATAAAATTAAACATTTTTTTCTAATAAGGAAAGTGTTTTTTTGACAACCAAGGCACTCTACATTGGTCTCCTCCAGATGTGGCAGAGGAATTATTTTTGCTTAGATGGATGATTATTCTTCAACTAAATTAGCAACTACATAAACCCCAGCTGTTTTTATTTCCTTCCACACTACTCTGAGTATTGAATTTATAAAAATCAGCCAAACCTCTTTTCTCTCTCTTAATGTTTTAAATTTGAACAAGCCAAACAAGATTTAAAGCATTTATTGAGTAGTTACTTGGTGGTATCACACAAATACATTTAGGAATTCAAGGGCAACACATTAAACTGATCTGCAAAATGTTCCTCTTTCACTACATTCAAGACGTTTTGTTTTCACTTTATAATTCTTGTGAGGAAATTGGATATTGGTTTTGCTTCATCTCCAGCCTCTGCCTACTGGGAATAGAGTTTATAGCAATTATCACCAAGTGTCAATAGAATAACAAACATCGAGTATTTCATTGGTTGGCTGCAGGGAGGGGCTGGATTGTAATAATGAGATATTACTTGTATAACATGGCCATTAAGGATTATGACAGTAATCAATGGACTGATGAGTCATTCATTGATTCATTCATTCATTCATCATTTCAACAAACATACACCAAGAACCTATCTTGTGCCTTGTCATGTTTTAGGTGATGGGAAAGAAAGAGATATTGAAATATCTGAGATTGGTTTTTCCATCAAAGTAGTCACCACAGTTTAGTGGAGGATAAGTGCAAGACAATATAGATGGTACAAATATATGCACTGTTCTCTTACACAGATACCTGTGCCTAGTGTGCTAGGCGATTCAGTGGGGGAAAATTTCCCAAGGGAACAATGGAGTTTTGTTTAACCTTCATGTTATTTCTGCATATTCCAATTTGAATTGAGTCCTGGAGTCTTCCTCAGCTAAAGAATGCCAGCGTCTGCCTCTGATCTTGACCTTCTGGGACTGGATTATTTTATTGATTTATCTATATTCTTGGAAGTAATTCCCCATCACTCTTCTTAATTGCCTCAATCGCTTATATTACTTTGAGGCTTGTGGGAAAGTCTTGAGAGAGCCACCCCCAAGAGCTGTCCAGTTGTTATAATTTAAGAAATATTTCCAAGGAAAGAGGGTGCAGGGCCATATTGAACTTTAATGTTGGCCTCAAACAATGGGGACCCGAGAGTTTATTTGACTCAATGGAATAAAAGAACTCATAGCCACATCTACCTGAAAGAAAGTAGGCAGGCCTTACTTCCAAATTAGTCCTGTTGTGTTCTGGACAGAAGACTTTGTTGAGTGGAACGGCTGAGATGAATTGTTATAGTTTAGTTTGATATTATATTGATTATTTACAATAAAATCGGGGCTTCCCTTCTCTGTGCTTAATGGTTTAGAACATGGGCTTTGTGGCCAGGATGTCTGTTCCAAACTGGCTCAATCCTTTACCGACAGGGAAATATCCAGCAAGTTACTTTTCCTCTTTGGACTTTGGACCTTATCTCTCAATGAGAAAAAAACAGCAGAACCTGCCTCGCAGGGAATCATGGGGATTAAGTGAATAATTCAGCTGGCACATTGTAGGTACCCAACACATGCAAACTATCACGATTCTTTGTCGTTAGGAGCATCTCATGTTCTGCTCCCATATCTCCGGGTTGTTCCACTCTGGAGACACACGAACCTGTCTTTACAGTTAAACTTGAAACTTCTTGTTACGACTGATTATGACTGGTATCAGCGGCTCATTCACCCAGCCTACACATTTAATGAGGTCTGGAGTATCCTTTGTTCACACCAGTAGCACTTGTTAACCGCGGGGCAGCTGTGGAAGCGGGCCCTGGCCCGTGGGCCCGAGGCCTAGCACCGTGCCGCAGCGCCCCCTGGAGATCACAGAGCGTGGTGACGGTTTCTGTTTTATTAGGCTTCCTAGACATCCAAGTCCACTGGCAAGCGAGTGAGCGGTAAGAGGACGGCAGTGGCTTTCGTCATTGCCGTGAGATGCTTCCATTCCCTGAGCTTCCCCACCCAGCACCTCCGCGCGGTCACCTGTGGTCCCTGGGCAATGAGAGTGGGAGCCCCTGTATTGTTCAGGGTTGACACGGGTTTTCCAGAGCCCGAGGACTTTTTCTTAATTCTTTCATTTTTGGTCTAGGTAACTCATCCACATGACTCAAACATTAAAAAAATATGAATCGGCGTATGAGGGGGGACCCCCAAAACTGGAATTTATTTATAAACAATTGTATATTTAGCCTTACGTGTTTCAACTTCAGTCACCTTCAAAGTGCTCTCCACTTGATGCACTATACCTGTCGAGACTTTTTTCTCACTGCTCAAAACAGCTTTTGGACTTGTTGATTTTGATGCTTTTTAAAGCTTCAGCTGTTTTTTGTTTCATCTCTTTCACATTGGCAAAACATTTCCCTTTGAGGACTTTTCATCCAGGGGGAAACAAACAAACAAAAAAGGTTGTTCAAGGTGATATTGAGTGAATAGGGAGGGTGGGGGCGCAAGGGTCATGCCATTTTTGGTCAAAAACTGCTGACCACTTAGCATGGTGTGGGCCAGTGTGCTCATAAATCACCCATCATGAAATGGGCAAACTCACTGAGTCTTCAAAAAAAAAATCCACTGAAGCTGAACACAGCCTCTCACAACAACACCAGCTGGTACACTGATCCAGATGGGTTCCTAGAACACTCACCTAGCAGCGGAAGCCTGTACCACAAGGGCCTGCCCTCCAGAAGATAATTCCAGGCTTTTTGGGTCCCCCCTCGTACAATGGAAATTCTTCTTCCTCCCCCTCCCCCTTCCTCCCAGTTCTCACCACTCTGCCCCAAATAGAGAAACCTGATCATTTGTTTATTATTTAAAATTTCAGGTTTACTGCATGGTAGCATGCTAGCAGGACTGACTTCATGGGTGTGGAAAGTGCAGTCAGTCACACAGGACCCATGTTCAGGAGGGCCCTGCACTTGATTTAATGCTCTGCTATTGCTGCTGTGAAATTCTTAACGACTTAACTCTGCCGCCCCAGTTTTATTCTGCACACGAGCCTGCAACATCTATAGCCTGTCATGCGTGCTGGACATGGTTTTTCACTTCGCCCTTTTGCTTAATTATATGCCTTATAGATCTTTTCATATTTATACATAAAGAACTTCCTCATTTTAAAAATAGCTACCCTGTAGTTTATCCTTGAGGATTTTAGAAACTGTGTACATGGCTACTTTAGGAAACCCCTTAGGGGTCCCTGTCCCAATTTTCTAGTCCTTCAAAGCTTCCAGACTTGGGGGAGAAGAAAAGAGATTGATCGAGAGAGAAGCACAAGAAAATCTCCCTGTGGCTGAATCCCTCATTCTGCCGGCACGGTTTTAGAAGCCCTTGGAAGCAGCTCTCACTTCTGGGCCAGCTTCCTGCCTAGCAGTGCCCCCACTCCCACGGCCCTTTCCCCGCTGCACTCCCTTTACCTTCCAACTCCCGGTTACTGCAAAGCTTGGCAAAGAATCGTCAGGGCTCCATCAGTCACACAGCAAGCTACTTTTGTCTTTGCCTTGATTCGGAGACAAATACTTTGGGCTGGAGGTCATAGTGGTCACCAGAGACCCACTTTTAAAAATCCCCTTCCATTCCTTCTGAATTCCTACCAATCATTATTTCTGGATAAATCTATGGTCATGGCATAGCAGTTTATCTGCTTATGAGAAGATAGCCTAGGTCCTCCCTCCTGAGGGACCTCCTAATGTCCTAAAGCCCATAACTCATTTTGAAGCAGCCAATAACTCTAATGCCATTTCAGGCCCACATCCCGTGGCCCCCTCTTGGAGTTAGATACAACTGCTCCTTCATTCAGGACGCAGTCCTACGTAGCAGGAAGTACACTGTACTGTAGCTGTCCTGAGTGGCTGACCCCTTGGAAAGGGCAGAGCTTCACACAAAGCCCACATTCCCAGAGAGCTTAGTGCTGGGGATTTGTACATGAGCCTACATCCTACCTGTCATCCCTCCTCTGGACATGGCTTGGGTTTGAGGGTGTGGATACGGGTCATTGGGTTAGACCTACTTGTCCCCATGTAAATAAATGACAACTGTGACAGCAGCCCTCCAGCAGAGGCACATAGCAGCCCCTTGGCCTTGGCCCGTCCAGCAGCTGGATGGTGCAGTGGTGGTGTGCGTTTGTGTGGTGCAGACACAGGTGTGAACGGTGAGGCAGGTGGGTGGGGCTAAGTCCGTGGCCTTGTTGTGTTACTGCCTCTGTTTCTTACCAGGCAGGAGAAACCACAAACCACCCAATGGCTTACTGCTCCTTTCAGTCCAGCCAGGCCCTCCGCACCCGAAAGGAAGATTAACTCGATGCTAAGAGTGCACTTTTGGAGTCCAATTCCACCGCCAGGGAAGGCCTCCAGGTGTCGTGAAACATATTAGCAGACAACAAGCCTATGATCCCTATTAAACACCCAATTGAGTAGTTTGGTCTTGGGGCACTCTATTTGTTTAGTTTATTTGAGTATTTGATAAGAGAAGTGCTGGGGTAGCAAAAAAAAGTAATTAAAATAAGAAAGAACAATCTTAAGAGAAAAGAGAAAAAAATGCTAGGAAAAGGGAAAAAGATGGCTTCTCCCCACACCTGCCAGCAATTAATTAATCACTAATCCATTATTTCCAACTTAGGAATCTGTGTCCCCGGGACAAAAAATAAGATTAATATTTTTTTAAATGTCTAATTAAAACACGCTGAAAGACATTCTCTAAAATGGGTTTGGCCAGCCCTAATCACGTCGGCAATGTGGTGGGGAGCTGCTGACAGACGTCCGGGGTTCTCTGGGCTGGAGAAACCTTTTCTCATCCAAACACTGAGCCTCTGAGGCCTATTTCCTCACAGTTCACCACAGTGAGCAAGGACAGGACAAGACCTGTAACCTCGATCTCCTCCGTCTCCCTGCTGAGGGCGGGAGGGCGGAAGGGAAGACCCCCACGTCAGTCGCCCTGGGCTGATGGTTGGAATAGATGGGACAGCGATGTTGCGACATAATCCACACACTCTTCAGTTCCTCTTAGATTATATGCATATTTTTCAACCTGGGTTGTATTTTAACCCTCTGTGATCAACTCAGGGAAGGGCTGTACTTCCGCTGGGCTGAGGATGGGTGGGTGGAGTTCTAGGAGGAGTCCTGTGCCTCTCCCTCCAGGGCCAAGGCCACTGCCCAGTCCATCCCCAAGCTGGCGGCCCACACGGCTGCTTCTCCCCCTGTTTTCTGTTATCTACTCGCCCTTCTCCACTCCAGCAGCTGAGGATCTTTAGCCAAAGTGATTTACAGCTCTGTGTTTCAGGACAGGACTGACACTGATTGAGTCCCTTATCTTCCTCCTGCGTTCTCTCTGCTGACAGCCTCCCACCAGGTATCAATCAGTGCATCAACTCCCCGCTCCTGGGTGAGCCAGGGGCCATCAGGGATGCAGTCTGACTGTCACCTTCATCTGAACTGCCCCCTGCCTGTGGCAGGTTAAAGGGTCACTTTAAGTTGTTCAAGGAAAGGAGGTCAGACACCATCCCCAGCCGATCTGCCGTGGGTTGGGGCGATTTGGGGGAATATGGTTGCTGTGAGGCTGCACGGGGGAGATGAACGTGCATCAGCTGCTCTAGCCATGGGGTTGGTAACAGCCTCACCTGGCAATCTCTCTTCCGTTCAGTAAAAATTAACCTGTCTTCTTAGCATGGCTGCAGTTGCAAAGGGATCTCTGGGAGTTCTGAGGCAAGTGAGGGGCTCACAGCAGAGAGGAGACCAGTGAACGTGGGGGTGGGGGTGGTGAAGACGCCGCCCCTGAAGACTCCACAGGAGATAAAAACGCTGGGGCTGGGAGCATGAAATGGAACATCCATCTAAGCCCGGCTTTTGAAACGGCCCCAGATGCAGTGACATTTTCTTTCTTGGCTGCTTTGAAAATGAAGAGGAGAAAGTGTAGGCTCTGACATTAAAGATGGATGGGGCTTAGACAAATTGAAGAGTTTTGAAGGTTTTCCCAGAGCTGGGAAGGCAGAGGGCACGTCTCCACGGTGTTCCTCTCGGAGGGGCGCACTCTCTTCCTTAAGCCCAGAGAAGGCTGCGTGATGAAACGGCAGCTTTCAGTCCAGCCAGCTGCAGGGAGTTTTCGTATTTAACACTGTACTTGCTTCCGATTGAGCTGGGGTTTGCTTCATCCGCTTTAGGTTGATATTTGCCCCAGCAAGTCAACCAGGGCCTCTCAGGGGCGAGATGCTGGGCGCAGAGCGAGGCCAGAGTACTGATCTTTCTGGTCCCCAGAGGAAGGCCCCTGTGGAGAGCCCCTCTGGGCAGAGCCCTCCTGTCCTGGGCCTGGCTGTGCATTTGACTTTAAAAGCAGATTCGGCTGGCTGGCCCCTCTGCGTGTGAATGGCAACTTGAAGGAGCAGAAATCCCATTAAGGAAGAACTATTGGCCCATCTGTCTGAGTACTGTTGACTCTCGGCTACCCTTCCATTTGTGGCCTGTGATGCTTTAATGTGGGAAGTGGTAACTGGAGAACAGAGGTTATAAAGAGGAATGAGGCAATGACTGAATGAGACAGTAAATAGCAAGGACTTGAAGGCCACTTGATCTATAATGTCCTCCTGGCTGCCGCAAAGTGGGACTTTCTGTTCCCATCTTCCCAGAACTTGTTGGTCCAGAGCAGCTCCAAATCCAGGGTGTCTTGCTCATCTTGGTCATCCCACAGTCTCCAGCACAGGTTCCACGCTGGCACCTCCCAGATTCTCCATCGTCTGTGTTCATGTCAGCAAAGGTTAGAAACCCATGCTTAACTCGGGGACCAACAGGGACGAGGGCCTGGCACCCCCATAGGGAAACACATGCACCTGGATGGAAAGCAAATGGTAGAGACAGCTAAAAAAGACTCGCCCTGTTTTAATGGCACAGGTAGGTGCTAGACTACAGGGACCATAGCAGGGACAGGCTGGGCAGAAAGAATTTCATGGAGCACGCAGGCCCGATCTGCTTCAATCGGTGCTGGCTGCCACGGTGACCCTTTTTTTTGATTAGTATAGCTGAATTAACTTCCCCTGCCTTTGGGCTTTGCTCCCACCATGCAATACAAATTGAAATACTGGGGTGGCAGGCGGTGGCAGTGGGGGCTGCATTGGGGAGGGGACCACAGGGACCTTCCATCTTGTTAATGTAACACTTCCTTATATGATGGGAGCTGAGAGCAGCCTGTAATGAATTTCTCCTCTGGTAATCATTCACCAGTGCATTGTGACCTGTGTGTTTTTGCTGCGCTACTCATTTCCAGACTTTCTTGGTGACTTGTCAGCACCTAGTAAAAATGAATTGGACACAACCCATCTCCTCATGCAATGCCCTCCCCAGCTGCCTTTTGTCTCCGTTGAGAGGAGGAGTAGGCAGGGCCACCTGAAACAGCAGCCGTAGACTCCTTGGCTGGGGTCTCTTCCAGGCCCATCATGCCGGCAGATTAGTGCAGGCTTGCCAAGTCTGTGGGCGCTCTTGTTACGCTGAGCCATATTCTTTGGTCCAAATAGTTCCAAAGTGGCCTTTGCCTTTTGCACCTGTTGTTTCCTGCTGTACGATGAGCTGTGCAGACAGTTTCTTTCATCGAGAAGACATGGGTGCAAATGGTGGTGCAATTAGGCATCTGGGCACCCCATGGGTTCTTACCAACTCTGGTATGAAGATGCGTTGATGGCAGGGGACAAGGCTATCGTCTGAGTCATACGCATGAGCATCTCCATCTGCAACTGCAATTCTAGCCACGTGGTCAATCGTAAGAAGGGGTTTATAATCAGCTTTTACTGCATTTGTGGATCATGATGATTAAACAACAGATGGGAAACCCAACCAAGATTTCTCATCTCTGCCTCTTCACTGATGGAGTGAGAGAGGGCTGAGGGAGTCAGTCCATGGGCTCTGTCTAGGGCTGAGTGTATAATTAGGGCAGGCACCCATCTGATTTCCTGCATCTGTTTTCTACACTCACTTTTATCAGACCACAAACACTGATTTTTGGATTTGAAAGGATGGTCCCTGAACCCTGGGAAGGTTCTAGGAAGCCCATGATGAGGAGGAAGGTCTTCATTTCGGGTTGCCAGATAAAACATAGGATACTTAGTTAAATTTAAATTTCAGATAAACAATAAATCCATTTTAAGTTTAGGTATGTCCCAAGTACTACACGAGACTGTTTTTTAAAAGGCAAGAAGCTTAGAAAACTTTTTCTTTCTGTTAAAATGCTTTTAAGATTGTGGTAAAGTCTACATAAGAAGTATACATACCATTTTAACCATTTTTAAGTGTATAATCCAGTGGGATTAAGTTCATTTGCAATGTGGGGCCACCACCACCACTATCAAGTTCCAGAACTTTTTCATCATCCCAAATTCTGTACCCATTAAATAATAGTTCCCTGTTTTTATTCCTCCCAGTCCTTGGTCACCTCTAATCTGCTTTCTGTCTCTTAGAATCAGTGGAATCCTATATAATAATACGTGCCCTTTGGTGTCTGGCTTAGTTTCGCTTAGCAGAATAATTCAAAGATCGTCTCTGATGTAACAGGAATCAGAACAGCAACCCTTTTTAAGGCTGAATAACATTCCATCATGTGTGCACACCATACTGCGCTCCATGCGTCTGCTGGGGGGCGTTGGGACAGTTTCCACTTTTTGGCTAAGGCAAACAGTGCTGCTTTGAACGTTGATGAGCAAGTATCTGTTCGACTCCTGCTTTCAGTGCTTCTAGGTATAGGTACCTAGAGAGGAAAATGCTGAATCTAAGGTAATTCTGTTTAACATTTTGAGGAACTGCCATACTCTTTTCCATAGTGGCTGCATGGATATTTTTATTTGTTAAATATTTTCAACAGCATTTTGATCTGAATATATTTAACCTAAATTATCATGTATCATTTGTCATAAAACCATTTTACACAGAAACAAGTAATACCCATCTCTGTGTTGGAACTTGTGGGCATAATTTCTCAGTTCAGACTCCAGGAAACGTCCACCTTTTCCACTACAGTGAAGCACAGGCAGCGATTAGGAAGAACTTAAACCCTTATCTTTTAGTCTGTACAAACTGGGCAGCTTGACGCCTGTCAGAAAGGGGAATTAAGTCATTCATTCATTCAACAAATATTTATTGAGCTTGCCCAGGAAGTGCCAGGTATGAGGTGGAGGTCCCCTGTGATGGTGAATATGATGCTTCTCCTTACCCCTGATCTTGCTCCAGCCAGGTTTCCCTCTCCCTCCGATCTTTGCACACACTGCCCCTTCTGTGTGACACGCTCTCCCTCCCGCCCATCCCAGTCATCCGACTCACCCTGAGATTTCAGCTCCCATGGACACGATGCGCAGGGGCTGTTTTCCCTCTCCCCCACTCATAACCCTCTACACTTCACTTTGTAGTTCCTGCCATGAGGGTTGCGAGAGATTTGTGTGGTTATTTGACTCACCAACATCTCTGTCTCTAGGTTGTAAGCTCCCTGAAGGCAGGGACCATTTCTGTTATGCTTATTATCTCCTAGGATCTAGTAAGACACATAGTAGACATTTAATATAAAATACATCACTTATATGGGTGAATGCATGCATAAATTCTTCCTTCAAGAGCTAGTGAGAAATAGACAAGTAAGCCCATCAATATCTATGTAAACAGTTACAAGTGAAGGGCTCTGGGAAAAAGCAATTCTGTTGAAAGAGAGCTTGTTTGGATTTGGGCTAGTGCCACAATAGAATCAAGCCCAAAGATGCACTCCAGCTTCTTTGCAAAAGGAAGATGGAGAGAACTTAGCAACAGGAGCATCTGCAGAGCTTTATCCTCACTGCATGCACAACACAGATTCACACACTAAACACAACTACTCCATTGGCTCGGCTGTCAGAGCTCAGGGCTCAAAATTAATGTAGCCCAAATGCCCACTAGAGATGGGTAAGCCAAGATGTGCACGACCTTCCCAAGGTCACAGAACTAGAGGTGGAACCAAGAATCCTGGTCTCCCAAGCTCTGGGACCAGTGCTCTTACACCTCCTCATCATGTCCAAGTTCAAGGGCAGAGGAACATTGGTGGGTTTCAAAATCTTTTAAAGCTCTCTTTGAAGTCCCATGAGGTTTAAAAATACTTGGCTGGGAATACAAATGTGTCCGCTCAAGAAGAGGTGAGACGAACGGGTTGGGGGAGGAAAAGAGGAAGGAAGAGAGCAAATCCAGAGAGGCCGCCTGCCTTGGCTCTGGAGCGGAGCCCTGCCAGGGCAGTTACGTGTGAGGCTTGGCAGTGCAGCAGGGCAGGCAGCGGGTGCTCCGGAAGGCTGTGCTTCAATTCCCAGTGGAGGCAGTCAGGGCTGCAGGATGGAGATTTATGAGTGGAGCTGTGCTCCAAGCCGCGGCAACCTGGCTCTGTTGTTGATCTGAGGCCTGGGGTGGGGAAGGTGGGGTGGGATGGGGAGGCTCCAGAGGCTGCAGCAAACTGCACCAGTTTCCAGAGGAGGCTGTTTGACTTGGAACAGAGGAGGGTTTTTTACCTGACCGCAGCTCTTGCGGGCCTGCTGTTTGGGTGAGGAGCCCCGAATGGAGCACCCCAAATCCTCAGACCCCAAGTCCCTGGCCCAGAGGCTTTACTTTTGTGCTGGTGAAGGGCTGTGCTGGGTGTCTCTTTGCGCACAAGCACCTGGCTGGCCCTCGGGTCGGGGCTTTGAAACCCCTGTGTGGGCCTGCGTGGGCTGGATCCTCTGTGCAGAGACAGGTCCCACTAACCTGGGGCCGTAGAGCAGGAGGAGGGTTGAGGAAAGGTTCGGACCACTTCTGCCAGGCAGGCAAGAGTCCTCAGCTGAGGGCTCTTTCTCTTACAGCACTTGAACCATGCTCCGTACACACTGTTGTCCTATGGGGCTTTCTGGCAGGGGACAGAGAGGGAACAGGTGTCATCCTCTGGATAAGCTGCAGAAATAATGCAGCTCAGGGCTCCCTCTGGTCTCTTGCTCCAGTGTGCAGGGAGAACATAGAAGGCATGTCCTTCCTCCAGGAGCTCCTACCTCCTCAAGGTCACCAAGGAAAGGAAGGGCTGAGGAGGAACAGCCTTGGCTGGGAGGGAGTAGGCTTTGAGGCTTGGGAATTTGAAGAGGCGGGAATTCAGGGGCAAGCGTGCCTCTGTCCCAGTCCTTAGGCTTCTGAGGACCCCTCTCCTTTTGCTGATGAGGACGGGTGTTCAAGTTACCATGAGGCCCAGGGCTGGGCAGAAGGAAGCTCTGAGAACCTCCATAGGTAGCATTTCATATTCTAATCATCAGCCCCTCAGCTCACACCCCATCCCCCGGGGGAAATATTTTCCTCAGGAGTTTTGTTTAGCTCAGCCTGGGATTAGAGGCTGAAGCTTGTGAGAACTGGAACGGAGTCATCTTTCCATTTCTTCTTCAGGCCCCCCTTCCATGCTCCGCCACCACCAACGTGGCGGGGCAAAGGCTCCTCGGCATCCAGATGGGTCCCGTTTCCCTCAAGGATGGGCCTGTTCCAACTTCATTTCACTGCCTCCCCTGAGGTTTGTATAAACATTTCCAGAAGGATACAGATAAGGAGGGGAAAAAAAAGACCTTATGTAAACATTAGATGGCTAGAGACCAGGAGATATTATTAGTTTATTAGGGCTTTTAAAATACCCAAAAGCTCAACTAAAGGAAAATGGAATTTGCTTTTCATTTTAACCTCTGTTATTGTTTCTTGAGTCCGTAATACAATAGAAGCAGGCATCTCAGGAGACACATGATATTATCAAGATCACAGAGAGGGCAGAGAGGGAAGTTGCAGAAATGTGAGTCTGGTGACCTTACCAGCCAGCGAGGAATAGGGACGGGGAGTGGGGGAGCTGTCCTTTCCATAAATTAAGGAAGGCCAAAGAGCGATGCAGATTCGACAGCACCTTCTGGCTGTGCTGTAGAGGATCTTACCTGGCTCCCGGCCGCTTCTGGAACCCTTCCTCCTGCTGATCCTGCCTTCAGTGCCTGTGTCCCCAGGAGCACACAGACCCATCCCCCAGTAGCATCTCTATGTGCTGTTCCTTCAAGGTGGAAAGCTGTTACCTTTGCTTAACTGACTCCTCCTCTCTTCAGGTGTTAGCTTAAATATCACCTGCACAGAGAGGTGTTCCCTGGTCAACCGTTAGGAGGTGTATTTGTAGAGGTCACAGTCTCAGAAACCTACCAGGCAAGTCTTGGAGTTAAAATAGCCCTATGGCCAGGTAGCCCATTACTCATCTCCATTGTATTTTTGATTTATAGAAAAGCCAGACAGACAATTAACCTATTAATTCCACGTGAAAGTGTTGAGAACCATTGTTCCAAGAGAGTGAGGTTGAGGGCTTTTCGGGACTCAGGACTTTGCCGGAAGTCTTGGGCAAACTGGGGTAATTTGGTCATCCCAGGTCTCCTTTGTCTCCAATAAAAAAAAAACACGCAGCAAAATAGCTCTGGTGTAATGTTTATTTAAATAGTAATCTTAAAAAGGCTTTATACAAATCATATAAACACAGTTTGACATTGTTGTTTGTTTACTTTTTACATTGAAGAATCACAGTAAAAGCTCTCAAGTTCCCGTGATCTGGCTCAGCCAGCGAATGGTCGAATACCTTTAACTGCAAACCCTGGAAAAGTTAACCTTCAGTATGATGGTTTAACTTTTTCCCTTGTCTTCTTGCCACTCATGCTCGTTCCTTGGACCCTCATCCCTGTCAACTCCTCATTCCCACCTAGGAGAGAAAGCGACCCTGTGGCCCCGCTGACCATCTAGTCCGGGAGAGCGTGGAGGTAATGCGTCATTCAGTACAAGGCAAAAAGGGAGATCAATACTGTGAGTTGGGTTTCCCAAAGGGAATGACTTAAGGAGATGGGTCAGCCAGTCCACCTGCAGATAGAGATGACAGATGCACCAGGGTGCCCCCTGGCCAAGTTCTATAATCCGGCCCCACTGTCTTTCTGTCTCATCAGAGCCCAGCCTCCAGTGTTGGTGAGGTATCTACACGTGGCCCTGGGTGGCCTTTTTGTTCGGCATTCAGGGCCCATGGTGAATATGGATACAGGGGGATGCAGGTTGAGTTGTACGTAACTGAGAGGTGAACTGCAGGCTGGAGACAAGGCTGGTCTTTGGGGAACTGTAAAGTGGCCCACTGGGCAGGAGGTGGCCAGACCCCCAGAGTAGGTTTTTCAACTTCTCTTCTTCTGCGGGCTACTTCTGGGAATCCCTAGGACTTGCTAGTTTCCGGAACACTGAGCGACATGGGAAGGCGAAGAGGAGGGTAGACTAATCAAAGACTTGCTTCTGCTGTATGCCCAGCTCAGGGGGTGCCTCCAGCTAAGCCCTTGGGCTTGACAGCTTTACTTTTCACCTCTAACTACCACTGTGCCAACAAACGCCGAGATCAGCAGTTAACTCAGGCCCTAGGTCAAAGTCAAAGTCACAACAACAACACCGAGTCCCACGTGACCATTCACATACACAGTAGATACCGAGAACTCAAAGGCGGCAAAGACACACACACACGGGAATAAATAGCTGTCGGTATGAACTCTCCCTCTCTGCATACGAAACACGGTGACATTACCATCTGAACTAGCATTTCCATAAGTTAACATGTAAAGGAAACGGCCAGTCCCATTCTCCCTTCCCTTTCTCCTGGGTATGAGACAAATGAAATTGTGGGTGACCATAGCAGCAAAAGTGGTCAGACGGTTTACCGCCGATATGCAACAGGCTGGACACACTGGTTGGGTTTCAATGCATTTCCAGCACACCGGCAATCCTTAGGCATTGCTACAAAATCAGATTTGGACCTTGATGCGGACAATCTTATCCTTTACACAGTTTCACTCTATTCCTGATGCCTCCCCTTCTGGAGCAGTTGAGAGTCATCTAGGGCTGTGACTACCACGGGGGCAGCAGGGCTCATTCCATTAGTAGGATCAGCGGTAATGGGAGGCGGGGGGCGACTGGGAGTGGAGCCATTGGGGTTAGGGAAGGAGGAATGCCTTAACTTGTATGATATTCACTGATTTTGACATAGAGGGAAAATACATTTTTCTTCACTTTTTCAAGGCACTTAATAAAAAACATAAACTGGCATGTGTGTGTGTAAGAATGTCGGTCCCTCTGGGGCTCAAGCACTGCTGTTATGTTTTGGTTCACAGAGCTTGCGGACTTCTGGTTAGACTTCCACACCTCCCAGCTCTGACTCTCCCAAAACGCTGAGGTGGGGGCTGGAAACCCTAAGGAGAAATCAGCATTTACTAGCCTATCGGAGAGACTAGCTCATCAAAACGTCTCTGTACAGTCTGCTCAGCCTTTGCTGTCACGTGACCACAGAGGTTAGACTTTTTCTTCCCTCTCCACTGCTCTCCTCCCCACCCAGGGCACTGGTTACACCACACTGACGGAGAAAACATACCGATAGCCTGTATCCCGCCCACCCCATCTTTGAGAATATCAAAGGACATGTGTGTGCACGTGTGTACATGTGTGTGCATGTGTGTATGTACATGTCTTAGAAGAACAAGGAGGAGGGAAAAGAAAAAGCAAAACCACCACCAGAGGCCCCACAAAGTAACCTCACAGCCATAAATTCTGGTCTGAATGGCTCCTATTCACAGAGCAAGTTAAGGCTTGTCCACTTCTAACATGGAGGTGCTTTCTATGGATTTTTGACATGTGAAGTCTCCTTTCCGGTTTGTTTTAAATCACGTATAAGAAAGAGCTGTTCATGCTGACCCTAAAATGGCAATTTTCCCCTGGATAAAAAAAGTTAAAGGCAACAACATCCTACTTAAATGCTAGGACTGGAACGGCAGCTTGGAGGGTTGGCGCAGAGTCTACGCCTCAGCAAATCCCGTCAGTCAGGAGAGGATCCGAGGACGGGAGAAGCTGGACAGCTTTTTTTTTTTTTTTTTTGAGTTTTTTTCCTAAAGATGGAAAGTCTGAAAAGACTCTGCTTTTCAAGTGTTGATATAAAGAGAAAGTAGAGGATCGTGATCACCTCTCTGCTTCTAGGCTGGAAAAGTCATTCTCTTCTGCCTCTCTGAGTTGCTCACAGACCAAAGAAATAAAATATAATAATAATAATAACAATAATAACAAACTCACAAACAAAATAGAACTGTGACCCCCAAAGAGATGAGCTCCCATCTTTGTCCCAGCAATGACTCGGCCGCCGCATGGCTCGTGGGCCATAACCCCCAGCGCGGCTGCCTCTCCCCTCCTCCCTCAACTTGCCTGTCTGTCCTGTCCACACCTTCGGTACCCTGGACCGGTTTGATCAAGATTATGGCATTCAGTTTCCAAAGGAAAAAAACAACAACTGTAATCTTCACTAGCCCCTCTTGCTGGAATGAAACGTCAGGTGTGATTTGGGTGCAATCCGTCATGCCTCTGAGCAGCACTTCTGGTGGTTCATCTTGACCTTGTGCTTGAGGCCGTCGTAGAGCTCGAAGTTGTAGTTCTCCAGTGTGGTGCAGCTGCGGGAGCTCAGGCCGGAGTAGGAACAGGTGCAGTAGAGCAGGAGCCCTGCACACGTGGCCCCCAGGAGGACGCCCAGCGAGCTCATGGCGATGATGGTGATGAGGATGGGGTCCAGTGTGTAGAGCCAGCTCTTTTCTTTGTTGGCCGAAGGGGGGCTGGACCCTGAGGTCGAGGAAGAAGAGTTGCTCCAGTCCACTTCATACTCATCTGTGACATAAAGGACATGACAGATGGCACGCAATGCCTCTTCCTTCAGGGTGAACTGAGCCTCCCCAACCCAGTTCAGAGCTTCTTCGGAGCACAGGTAGGGAAGCTGGAATTTACACTGCTGGGCTTTAAAGCCCAGCCCCTGCTGCATTCTGGCTGTGTAACTTTGGACAAGTTATTTAACCTCTCTTTGCCTCAGTTCTCTCATCTGTAGAATGGGGATACTAATAAAATCTACCTCATGGGGTCGTTAGGAGAAAAAAATGAATATTTATAAAGTACTTGGTGCCCAGAACATTATAAGTACAGTCTAAGTACTCGATACTTAAATAATCTGACTCATGCCAAGTAAACACATTATAATGGAACTACCAGGGCATCTCTGGAACACCCGCGAGGGCCCTGTGTCTGGACACCCTTTTTTCTTGGCCTCCTCATCCCTTACTTCCAACTGCTTTGAGTGGAATCAAAGGACAGGCTGAGACTGTTTGCCCATGAAGAGTTTCTCAATTTAGAATTTCAGGCCATGCAAGCAGCAGGTTTTTTTCCAAGCCACCAGACCTCACTTCCTCCCTCACTAATGGGTTGAATTACATACCTTCCCCAGATTTGTACATTGAAGTCTGAAACCCCAGTACCTCAGAATGTGACCTTATTTGGAGACAGGAGCTTTACAGAGGTAACCAAGTTAAAATAGGGTAGACCCTCATTCAATGTGACTGGCATTCTCCCAAAAAGGGGGCATTTGGAGACAGTCACAGATAGCAGAATGCCATGTGGACATAGAGGTGGCCATCTGCTAGCCAAAGAGAAAGGCTTGTAACAGATCTTCCCCTCATAACCCTCAGAGAAAACCAACCCTGTTGACACCTTGATCTTGGACTTCCAGCCTCCAGAACTGTGAGACATAAGTTTCTGCTGTTGAAGCCATGCAGTCTGTGGTACTCTGTTAGGCAGCCCAAGCAAACTAATACATTTCTATAGAGCCAAGGCATGCCCGCTTCATGACTCACTTTTTGGGATTTCCTAATAATTCCATGTAGAAAGCAAGGTGATAGATATATTTCGTAATATATGAGGAAACTGAGGTTTTAGGACATTAGGTGACTAGGTAACTCACTCAAGGTCCCAGAGTTAGCAAGCAGTTACACTAGGACTTGGATCCAGGCTTCCTGCCTCCTTCTGCCTCTCTCCCTCTCTCCCCCGTGACTGGGCTGCGGCTGCTGATCCGCAGCAGCCTCTCCACAGAGGCCAGTTGTGCAACTTTGTCCATAAAAGGAGTGTTAGATTGGGTTTTGCAGGGAGAGTCTGCATTCAGTTAACAAGGTGCTGTTTGGATTAGTCACTCTGTTTCTATAACTACACTTGAAGTGTTTGATTAAGGTCAGGTTAAAAGCAGCTGCTCTGTAAACTGTTCTTCTTAAATGCATCAATCTTGGTCTAGAGCTGTTCTTGGAGGAGCACCTTTGTGATCCCTCTCGGAGATCAACTCTGGCACTCAGAGAAGCCCCAGGAGAGCTGCGCTGCTCTGAGTCGGGGGGAAGAAATTACATGGACATGGTTGCTCGGTGGCCCTCCAGTCAAGACTCATGCTTCAGCCTTTTGAAGTATGTGTGTTTGAAGGGGGAAAATGGAGCTTGGAATAAATACGAAAATACGAGATGGGCAGTGTGAAAAAGAAACATAAATCTTGCAGCAAGCCCCAACTTGGAGTCCTGGATAGTGTGAGAAGGGTGGCTACAAGCCAGGGACCTGGAAACCACGGCAGGCCTGGGAGAAAACTCACATTTACACGCATTCGCTCAGGCCCTTTTAGGAAGGAGGTTAATGGGCTCAAGCCATGACTTGAGTAGAGGAGCCCAGCTTTTACTTCGAAAGGGTTTATCCAGATTTGAAGTCCATCAGTGTTGAAAGTTGCCCAATGTAGGGGACCTGTTTCAGATTAGGCAGAGGGAACTCAATAAAGTTTCTAAACTCCAAATTTGACCTTGACAGAGCAATTGGTGGTTTCTGGCCTTCTAATACCCTGGGCGCTATTTTGGTTGACGTCTTGATAACCAAACTTAAATTTCATGATTATCTGCTAAATCATAGCAATACTCACCATCAATTTCATCTTCATAGCCCCCTCTCCCATGGATTTCTGGGATGTCCACTATAATGAAAAAGAAAACAGACAAATCAAGTAATAATAAGTTCTATCACCATGGCTAAAAGGCAGAGACTCAACCTTTCTGAGAATGGCTCCCCACAACGGTGGGCAGCCAAGCATCACATCTGCTTCTACAACACTTATTGGGTATATTGCTGGAGCCTTTCTCCCCAAATGATTTGTCTTTATTTCCAGTAACCAGAAGAACAGAAACAGGGAGAAAGGTCTTTAGTGCCACGTTAGTCCCCACTTGTGTCTTTATAATGACTGTTGAAGGCAACTTCAGTGACATTATATGCCCATCCTCCGTTGCCGTGACTGTGATGTTCATTTAGTGTAACACACTGCCCCTTCTTATGTGCACATATCTAAGAGGACGCAAGGTACAAGAGTTTTTTTCATCTGGATTTCAAATAAACGTATGGTAATTTAAGGAAGTCACGTTTCATTGTTATGTATTTTAATGTAGATGTAGAATTGGAAAGAATGTCATAATGCCTATTCACCCTCACATATCTGTGGTAATATCTCTCATCCTTCCTTCCCTGTCTATTTTTTCTATTGGCTTTCTTCAGTTTCGAATAGATCAAACATGGGCATCCAATCTGACTAGCCCAGCCTTGAATAGAGCTAAGTTAATTTACTCTGAATTTTCTGCATTATTATCATTACTTTTTTCTTTTCTTTTTATGATAATTTTTAGGGGGAGGGCTGTAATACAGGTGTCTCTATTCATTAGGCTGTCCATCTTATGGAAATTAGAGCCAATAAAAACTACCTGTTTAAAATGGTAAAACATTAAATAGAGAATCAAATATGTGGTGAAGAGCAGGGTTTTATCATCTCTTCCAATCTCACAAGTTAATTACGCTTGTCTAGGCTGTCAGCGAAGTGGCACCAAATGAATGTGTGTGGCCCTTTGAGAGTTGTATTCAACCCAAAGTCAGGCAGACAAACTTGAAGTCAGCACTATAAGTTGATATGCAAAAATCAAAGTTTAAAACAAAACCCAAATTGCAAACAGCTAGAGTATCAAACAAAAAGAAAAAAAGAACATCAGACTAGCCTGAACTTCTGCACAACATCAGCACAACATCTCAGGGAAGATCCGCTTGACCATGACCTGAACTGAGGATCAATCCATCATGACCACCCATAAAATCCAGTCCTTTCCTGGAGGCAGTAGTCATAATCATATTAGAAGACATCCTCATTCCTGGCCAAAGTGCTGAAGCACATTCTCATCCTCTTGGTCGCTAGGAAGGCATGCACAAAACAACGTGCCAAGACCCCACTTGAAAGGCCTGACGCCATGTGGCACTGATCTGCCATAAATCCAGCCTGTTCCTGACGTGTTTATAGCACACCAACTGGCACCCGCAGGCTAGGCCAGCTTCCCCACCCCCGTGCCCATCCCCCACATTGTTCTTTAGGCCCCTACATTGCAGCCTTTTCCTTGGAATGAAGACGTCAACTTGAATCAACCAAAGGCAGGTGGTGTCTGTCATCGGGAATCAAATAGAGCTTGTGAAGGTCAACTTGAACATTTTTTTTTAACTTTATTTAAAAAATCCAAAGGTTTTATGAAAAACCTTTCATAAACCATTTTTTTTACAAAAAAAATGTGGAAGGAAGCCATTCCATTTCCAACAATTAATCGTTTTGATGGAATGCTCATACGTCTTAACACCTCCATGGTTACAAGATAAAGAACACTGGATAAGACAGTATGAATCAGCCTAGAACAAAAACTGTGGGGCTCCTGCCAGTGAGTCTCAGGCCAAATCACTTTTAGGTATTTGGTCTTTGCCAAGGCCGTGACGAATTCTTGGAGGCTAGAGTGCCATCTTATCCTGTCTCACCACCTCAGGGAAGAACTCTTAGGACACTGTGGATGATGGTCTGGAAAGAGGTGGATGTGGCATGAATCTTAAAGAAAAAACTGTAAGAGGGTGGTAATGACTATGAGAACATTTTGTCCCGGGAGATCACAGCCTCTTGTCTCTGGAGGCAGAGGACTGGATGAGATTTCTAAGAAAATGGACCAATGAAAGTGGTCTATGAAATCGATTGCCTAGATATGACTGATATTTCTGCAGATTCTGGAGAATCAAAGCCTACTTAAGGGGAAGAAGAACACATTAGAGGCTTAACTTGGCTTTTGACTGCTCCCAGCAGTTTGGGTGATGAGAAGGGGTTGAAAAAAGGATAAGTTAATCAACATTTTCAAAAGCGCATCTGCTCACCAAGCCTTAAAGAAAGAATGGCACACTGGGGAAAACCCAAATAAAGGGAACATTCGTACAAAAAGCAATTTAACTTGATAGCAATTTTCTCTAGTCCCTTGGCTAATATTCTTGATATCTGTGTTTGATTAAGAGCATTCTTTCTCAAAATCCTCTCTACCCTTCACGGGCCAACTTCTTTTTCTTTTGAGCCTTGTAGGTAAACCTCAGCCTGTTTTCTTAGGGTGCTGGCAGGAAGGAGTGTGGTCTGCCACCGGCTTCCTGTAGTTTGAACAAAGAAAAGGCAAGGGTTCGGAAGAGGGAGCGTGATGAACTAGGAACTCAAGGCAGAGGCGGAGGCAGCACCTTCCTGGGAAGGAAGGACGACAGCCACAGGACGGGCACCCAGCCTGGGAAGTGAGGCAGATCGCAAAAATATGTGTGCATGAGTGACTTGGCATTTTGTTTTTAATTTTTGTTTTTAATGAGGAAAAGCTTAGAGAGAAGCTTCTACGACTCTGGTCTAGTGTGTGGGTGTGGTTATAACTGTGAGATGGATGAGGGAGAGTGGAATGGGCCACACCTTTAGGAGAATACAGACCAGAAACAGACCCGACCACCCACATGACTTCCACTTTCAACCTTTGTGCTCGCATGACCCTATTTCCTTTTGGGCCCCTGTATGGGTTCAATCTCAGGCCAGTCTGACCACAAAGCCTGAATTCTGACCCTCAGTACTGCATTACGGCCAGAGCGGGGCCTCTCCTCCCCAAGTCTGCCCTCAAGTTCTCTGGGTGTGGGCAGGACACTACAACTGCCACCGCGTTCCCGTTACCCCATTCTAATAGAAATAAAAGTCTGCCCTGTCTTGGGTCCGAGTCGACTGGACACACACTCTCCAGCTGTTTGCCTGCGTCAATGAGTCCTCACTTCGATGAGAACTAACGAAGACCACTCATGACCATGACTGTGAAGATGTGGTGATCTGAATATGTGGGGTATCACGTTATCCACGATATGTGTTACTCAGAGAGGTAAGGCTGATAGAAATCGTTCTTCATCAACCGACAAACTAACCAATCAGCCAACCGTCACTTATTAAGAGGGTTTCCTGGGTGTCCGGGAACCATACTGAGGACGACTTTGGGAAAGGGAGATGTATGGGATCAGGTGTTTACAATCAAGGCCCTTCCCTGTGGTTGGGAAGCAAAGACTCGCCCACGCCAAAATAGCATACAGGACAGTGGGGCGTTGTGGAGGGGACGGCAAGTGTTGCTGGAGCTCAGGGCGGGGAGTGGGCAAATGAGGCTGGGCCACTGCCAGGAAAGAAACCTGGGGGTGAGGAGGAGGAAGCTGCAGAACTGAGGCTGCAAGGTGGGGGTCAGGGATTCTAGGAGTAGCTTCAAACGTGCCACCTGAAGTTTTTTACTCATGCACTGATTTCTTGGTGGGGGGCTTGAGTTCATTTTTATCACATCCACAGAGAAATTCAAAGAGAGTGCCTCGGCTGGCCACAAATCTTCCACCCTGTACGTCCCGACAGGAGAGTCATCAGCCTCCGTCCCCTCTCCCTTCACCAGCTGCTGCAGAGCAGCATAATGAGAGGAAGAAAAGCCCACGAGTGCCCGGAAGGGAGTTTAACAAAGCTTAGCAGATTTGGAGTAATCAAGTGAGCAGAGTAGCCTACTTAAACAAACAAACAAACAAAACCCCCAGTTCAACAAAACACAGTCATTTTCATATCGACATTGAACCTCCGACTGAAAGTCCTCTTGTTTCCCCAGGTGTCCCTTCCCTTAGCAACATCAAGAGGTGCGTTAGATTCACAGTGATGAGTGATTCAAGATAAAGCTCCCATTGTCCTGATTTTTCAGAGCAAGAGTTATTAAAACATACAATGGACAGCTCCAGGAACTCCCTCCACCCTAGAAGAGTCAAATATTCTCCAGCGTCCTTATCAGTAGATCGCAACGCTACGGCACGAAGGGTGAACAGTCATGCCTAGGTAAGAACACACCGCAGTCTAAGGAGATGTTTTCCCCAAGGGGTCTGGAACACTGCCTGGTGGGGTGAGACCACACCCGCCATTGCAGGGCAAACACCGCAGACACGCCGACCTGCAGCTGGGAAATTCCCCGCTGAGCGCGATCTAGGTCTCTCTCTCTCTCTCTCTCTCTCTCTCTCACACACACACACACACACACACACTATCCTCTTTTCTCTTATATGAAGATCCTTTGGGGTTAGTTTGTTTTTCTGTTACAGAAAACCTGCAACTTTCACTTTCACCACTTCTGCTCTGCTGTGGTCCACTGTGTGTTGGCACGGACACTGCTCTGTGTATTTTCTGTAGTGTAAAGGATGCTTCACAGGATTGCCAAGGAGTCTGCCCCAAACCACTGGCTACCTTTAGATAAATGATTTATGACAGTCCGTCCCTGGGTCACTTGCACACAGATCATTTCAGGACACTGGCATACACTGATTCTCTTTGGAGAGTCCCTTCCATGCCAACCCTGAGCAGTGGATTGAGAGGCTTGGTTGATGCTGAGGACGGGTTTGCCACCCAGAGTGGGTTAGCAGAGACACTGTAGGGGTCATCTACTCTGTCCCCGAAGGGAAGCCACACGGGACATGGAGGGGCGGTGGGCTGGGAGCACTGGCCTGGGAACAGACTGCCTACTTCTTGTCTGAATTCTGCCACTGCCTGGACAAGTCATTGGCCTTCCTGAGTCTCTGCTCTTCCATGAAGTAACAACTGACCTTCTTCCCTGTTCTAGAACTTTATTGTCTTCATGGGCAGAAAATGAGAATGCAGTGAGGGCCCTTCTGATGAAGGCTCTCTGAGGAGGGCTGCTGGCTGGAGGGGACAAGGTGGCATCTACAGGAAAGGGCTCGGTGGCCGCACACCGCTCACTGCCCCAGCCTTCACCCCTTCTGTCCTCCCCTGGAAGTGGCTGTGTCCTGAAGGCATCAGTCTTGAGGTGTGTGTGGAAAGAGCAGACCATGAAAAGGACATATGCATGGGAGCCACGCGGTTCTGTGTTTGCAATGCTTGCTCATTAGGCTTAGCAACCAGTCCTGCCAACTGGCAATCCAGGAAATGATGATGTGGGTAACTGTGCCCCAAGTTTTAAGCCTCCACCTTAACAGAGGCAGGGCTGAGAAAACTTCATGGAAAGCCAGCCTTAACACCTCCACGTAACCCACCAAACTGCTAGCAGCCTTTAAAGCAAAGATTGAAGAGACTTCCACACAGAAAATCATGGAAATCATTCATTTTCACAGGTACCGGGTGTCATCGCTTCTATTTTAAAGAGGAAGAAATTGAGGAAGGAGGGCAGAATAATGCAATAAATCACTGAACAAATCAGCAGTAGAACCGAGAGCAAGCCACACTTTCAACACCTCGTTTTGGGACTATGATTGGTTTGGGAAAAGCTCTCGGCCACTTCGAGCCCTTGTTGAATTTGTTTCCAAGTTCCTGAAGCCCCTAAGCCAGCTATGTCACTGGACTGTGTGAATGGGAGGAGCCTTCAGAAAATTCTCTCGGCCCTTCTGTTTCGACCCCAGCAGGAGATACAACACTGGGACCAAAATAAATGAGAAATAATGAAGGACTAGGAGATAGTTCTTGGCCCTTTAAAGTGTTTAATTTACTATTGGCTACAGGTCCTCCCTCCCCCATGACACTCAATTTCCCTCGTTTGATTTGCTCGTTCCCAGTTGCTATAAAAAGCCAAAAGTTCAGATGCTAGTCTAAACTTTGCCAAAGCTCCTCCACAGAGTCAGGATACTTGAAAGTCATTCACCCCTTGCTGGGTTTGGCTGGAGTTTAGAAACACCACCAGAAAAGCCTTCATCGTGAGTTCCTCTCTCCTGGGCTATAGCCAACTCTATGGAAAGTCGTGGAAAAAATATTTTTTTGGAGTTTTCAAATGATTTCAAGCTGGAAGGGAAAAGGGGGCTTGGTTTGAGATATTAGAAGAGTCTGAACTTCAATTTAGCCATTATTTTCTATTATCGTTAATTGAGTAACTGGGAGGAAACACTAAAAAGGATTGGAAACACCAACTGCAATGAGAAGGCTGTGAAATGACCTAATAATACTTTCAAGTGTGGCAGCAGATAAGCAGCAGAGGCCAAATAGCCCCACTGGGCCCCCACAATGGCGTGAAAAGAAGAAAAATGCAGCTAGAGAAAAGCTAGCTCTGGAGAGAGGCTTCACGAATGTGCAGGCTGGAAAAATCTGGCAATGCAGACAGAAGACAATTCTGGAATCTCTTCTTTACGCTGGGTCTTTGAAAAATCAGAGATGTTTTCCATCACTGTAAAACAGATGTCTTCTTAAAGATGGCTCCTCATTTTCTATAGGTTCTTGAAAACACCCTCTTACACATGTATCTCACCAAGACAGTTGGTTATACTCAGAAGGTGGGTAGCTCTTCCAAACACAAGAATAAATGAATGACTTTATGATGAGATTTTGGGTGTTCCCACAAGGTACCTCTCTCTACCCATTCAAGAGGTGATTTCTCTAGAAGCTTGCTGGTGACCAGTGTAATTACATATATTTATGTAAATAATTAGAACATAATAGAATAATTGCTCTGGCTTTAGTTTTGGTCTCCTCTAAGAATGCAGCGAGTTGGAGGACATAACTAATTAAGCCTTTGCGTGGGGGAATCTGATCCATGCTTTTCTGGGAGAAGGCTTCGGTGAAGGGGGGCAGAGAGAGTGGAGCAGTGCCGGAGGAGAGGAACGGGGCCACCGAGAGAGAACAGGGTGGAGGTGGAAGATGAACACCTGGCAGCAAGGCAGAGGGTGGAGACAGGCCCTCCTTGGGGAGAGGGGAGGGGTGATGGCCCCCGCCGGAGTTCCAGAGTAGATGGTGATGATGCTGTGGGCCCAGGGCTTCTCATGAACAGTATTACTGAGCTCACCCTCTTGGTCTGCACCTGGCCAAGGCTGGTGAGGCACCCCAGGTCTCCTCTGATGCTCCCATATCACCCCCCATCTAGGTCCTAATGCCTGTCTTCCTATGCTCAGTACCAGCTGTTGGAACTGCTGTGGAGAAGTGATAGGAAAGGTGACAGGGGTCCCCAAGGTCCTTATACCCCTTTTCCCAACTCCTTGGTGACAGTAGGGGACCAGTGAGGGACAAAACAGTTCTTTAAATGCCTGTACTAAAATAAAGTCTCAAACCAGCAGGCTAGCTGAGAACAGGTCTCTGGTCAAGGCCACCTCTGTTCAAAGCTTTCTCTGCACTCCCATCATTACGGGAGCTGGCTGCTCTCTAACAAGGTACAGAGAACTCTAGTTCAGGCAACCTGTTAATGAGTCCTGCTGCCTGAGAAAAATCGCTGTGGTCGAAGGCCAAGTCATGGTATACTCTCATGCCAGCTCTGGATCAGAGCCTTACTTTTGGGTATGTTAGTTGATACTAAAAGGTTCGATTTTGCACAATTATACACAGAAGACAAAACATGGCTTGTGTGTGTGTGGTGACATATCTCTTAGCTCACCGACACCTCTGCTTATGCTGCTTTTCTCCCCAAACCATTCAGAGCTATCTACACAAGCCTCATACCCAGCAGTTAGCAGTCCTGGATTTCTGGCAGGACACAGAAAGCCCACAATGCCCATATACGACCATAAGAACTATCCATTATGCTCAGAGTCCAAGTCACATTTTCATGACCCCTTTGTCTTAGTGCGCAGTAGAAATCAGGGTCGTGCTCTGGGAAGAAACGGTGTTTCGAACTAACAGGTCCCTTGCTTTCTCTTCCATTTGCACTCCTCCCAGAGTCATTTGGGGCTCGTAGCTTTGCCTGTACATACAAACCTCCCACTACAAATCAGCCTTGTAGCCTGGTGCCTTTCCTGGGGTCGCATTAGCCCCAAACCTCCTCAGAGGGAAGCTGGACACCGCCTTCCAGCCCAAAAGCCTGCTCCTCTCAGGGTCAATGTGGGGCCTTGGTCACAGGCCCCAAGGACTGCAGAGTCTCCGTCGGCACGTAGACCTACTTGTGGCTGCTGGAACACTTTCGTCTGCAGTACAATACTGTGCACTGACCTTAAAGGATGTTTTTTACATGAATTTTTTAGTAGAAAGCATAAATAAATAACAGCAAGGCACAGCGCAGTCACTCTTTGAGGAAACCAAGTGGAACTCATTAATCATGGAGAACAGGGCTCTGCCTGCTGAACCCAGGCGCAGAATTAACTCCTGGGCCACAGCTGCCGCAGCTCCGGTGGGCTGCCGCCCACAGCCAGGCCCGCATTCTCCACATAGTGGAAGTTTTTTGAAAAAGTCCCCAGGATTAAAATCCCCTTTGGCTAAAACTGTCCAGAGTCTTCTCTCGCAAGCACTCTGCCCGTGTTGGAGAAAGGGAGACAGTCACAGAGATTATGTGGCTTGTGCAAACGTGACGGGGGTGTCCACTACTTTGTTACCCTCTCAAACGGGGACAGGTTCACTTAAAAGGAGAACATCCGCCAGTCGAGGCACATCCTAAAATGAAGACAGGCACACCATCTGAACCCAAAATTCCATCGGGGAGAGCTATGTGCCCAAAGACGTCAAGGATGTTCATTGCACTATTGTTTATAATAGTAAAAAACAAACAAACAAACTGGACACAATCTGAATGCTCACCAGTAGGGGAGCAGTTAATAAACTGCGGCACTTAAACATCATACGGAGTGCTATGCGACAGCTAAAAACGGTGGGGTAAATCTGTCTGTGTGCGCTGACGTATCCTTGAGACTTTGTCAAAGGAAAAGAAGCAAGCTGTCCGAGGAGAGCCGATGCCATGATACCATTTGCGCAGAACCAAACCGAACCCCACCCAAAGCAAACCACAGAACGAGGTGCACATGTATGTTTGTAAAGGTAAAAAACAAGGCCTGGAAATCTATCCTCCAACCATCTCTTGTGGTGCCACTTGCTGGGGAGGGGAGTGAGAACATAGTCATGTATAACTTGTAAAAAAAGAAAATAAACCAGTCACTGCCCCCAAATTTTCCCCAACGTGCTTTAGGATCGATAAGCACTCCAGTCACAAGCCTCCCCAAAAAGGTGCTTCCCCACTCAACGCCCAGGGCAGCCGCCGGCAAGTCTGCGGTTGACACTTCGAATGGCCTCTCCTGTTTCTTGGCCCAATGCCTGTGGGACTTTCATTTTTTGAACTCTTGAGGGTCAGTGACTGAAAAGCCCAAGAATAATTACTTTACCCAGAAGAGAAGAATGATTCTGGGTTACCTGCCCACCCCCAGGGCTTGGGGCAAGAATGGGGCAAGAATGGTTTCTGCTGCTTTTCCTGAAGCATCTAGATTCACCTTTGTGCCATTCCACGCTAAGAGGGGTTTTGCCCTGTGGCAATTCCCCAAACCTTGAATCTCTTCATTGCTTAGGTTTGGGGCCACAGGGAACCCTCCATAGTCAGTACAGTTGGACTCTGGCTGAGGCCCATGGCCTGACGCCTTCTGAGGGCGTAGCTTTCTGACCACTTCTAAGCTCCAGACACACTCGAGTGCACCCGAGCCCTGTCGGGCTTCACGAATTCCTACACTCTTCCCGGCCTCTAATGGATTAATGTCAGGTGATGCTTTCCCCTGCCGATTGCAAGGCGATCAGCTGGTGTTCCCCTCTCCCCTCCTTTTTCTCTGGTTGGATTTGTTTTGTGTTTTCTTTGGGCCGTCACTGAAGTGGATGAAAGACAGACTACAGCTGTGAGCGCCCCAGCGCTGTGCGCAATTAAGGACAGAAAACAAGCCACACGGACAGATCTGCAGGTTGGCTCAGATGTGCAGCCCGCAACGCAGACAAATCAAAACCTAAAAATGAAGCTCTTCCCATCGAAGATTACAGAAAGGCCACAATGCATACATAAAACAACTGCCATCAGTGAAGAGGGGCGGGGACAATAAACACAGGGCTGCAGCTGATTGGCTGGGCTTCAGTTATCTGGGTTAGGAGGGCGGTGTCTGCTTCAACAGCAGGAACAGTCATAAAGGGCCAGGTAGGAGCCCAAACAGACCATGCTGCACCTCAACATCTGGTATTTATGATCCATGGAACACAGTTTCTCTACCATTTGCGCTTGAGTTCAATCCAAAGCACCACGCTGATAATAGCGCTGTGTCTGATGCCTAAGATGAGAGTCCTGACAGACTTTGCCCTTTTGGGGCAGAGAAAGAACCTGTAGAATAAGCCTTGGGACTAGAACCAAGGTGGGAAGAGCAGTGATGAAATTCGAAAAGGGGGCTCCAAAACCAGCAATGCTAATGAAGCATAAACAATGGCTAATTTAATTTAGTCTGGTAAATTTGGCCCTAGGCCAGCTCAGGAAAATGTTAACTGAGCCCGGGTCGTTGCCTGAAAGAAATACTTTTTGAGATGTTTTCATTTCATCCCTTACTAATGGGAACAAATGGCTTTAAGGAAAGCCAAATGTTATTTAGACAAAATGGGTAATTACGCTTGTCATCAGAGGAACAAACGAGGCTCTCATCGTAGACGCTCCACACTGCTCCCTGCACGGGACGGAGGCATCTGCACCGCGCCATCTGTACTAACAGAGCTTCCCGGAGGGTCTGAAAACCAGAAGCCTGGAGGAGGTTGAAGAGCCGTACAGGCACTTTTTCCTGGATCTAGGTTTAGAGCAGGGAAAAAAGAAGGACTCCAGTGGAAGCGGGTCTTCTGGATAGGTCCCTTGTAAGACCTCTACTCATGGTTCTCAGACCCCTGAGGAAGGCTGCTGGGTGGATGGGATGCTCCATGAATGGGCAGTGATGGGAGAGCCTTCCACGACCTCCTCTTCACCACACTCGAGAAACATTGAACAGCCGGAGGTTGTAGTTCCTAGATTTTCTCCCCGAATCCCCCTATGATAGAAATATGTTATATAACCCAAAGAAGAGAACCAAAGAAAAATGCCTGTCAACAAGACCTGGATTTTTGAATAAGTTTCCCCAAGCCCCTCTCCTCAGTTTTTAATAGAATGCTCCTTTTATAAATGGTTCTACCCTGAGAGTTCCGGGTTCACAGTAATCATATCACTGTACTTGCTCCAAAATGAAGTCTGGAATATCCCTGAGCCTCAAACTCCCATTTTGCCTGCGAAAGAGCTCATAAGTTGGAGATCAGCATTCTCCTGGCAGTAATAATGAGGTAGGCGAGGGCTAGGACCTCGCCACCTCTTCTCCGAGGGAAGTTTATCTGTCTCCGCAGAGCAGAGTACACGAGTCAGCCTCACTGGTCCCATTCCCCTGGGGAGCCCTTTGAAAGTAGAGTCCAATCTCCAGGGGTTTGCCATCAAGAGAAATTTTGTGGAAATCACATTGAACAATTTAGCACTTAGCAACTTCTGCAACCATCCCACACCAATCATAAAAGTTGGCTCAGCTGCACAAACTGGATAAAACTCCTAACAAGCAGTAATAAAAATACAAGAAAGAAAAGCTGGCATTTCGGTCTCAAAGAGAAAACCCACCTACCTCCCACAGAAAGGCCCTGTAGCTCAGAAGACAATCTGTAAACTCTGAAAACATCAATTTGTTCAAAGCCTACATTTCAACTTTGTTCTCACAGGCACAGGACAAAAGAAAAACCCAGATGTTTGTATAAAAAATATTGTCATTTTTATTACATTCCACACAATACATTTTCAAATAGTTTCCAATGTCCACGAGTTACGGTGACGCACAGGCAACCGAGCAATGCAAGAGTTGCCACAGTTACAGGGCGAGCGGATAAGAAAGGGAAGTTCAAATGTTTACGTTTTGTTGTTTTTATTTTCTTTTGTCATTGTGGTTGTTCTTTGGTAATTTTTGATTATTTAGGTGTTTGCTTGCCTGCTAGCTTCATTTTCAAGACAGGGGCTTTTGAAATATGGGGTACCAACCTCAGAACCTTGACTGTATCTCCTACACTATTCTGGCTTAACACCCAAAATGCGGGAGAAGGGAAAGGGCAATTTTACTTTATTTTAAGCATCCTGTTTTGTTCATGGCAATGATATGATCTCCCCCCCTCCTTTCTTCCTGCCTTTGCCAGCGATTAGAGGTTAGCAATCGCCAGCACAATGTCAAGGAAGGGTTTTCGCCCAGAGATAAGGGTTTCCTTCCTGGGTCTGTTGACATGAGACCACAACTAAGGCAAAAACTTTACCAGTTCATCCATCCATTCATTTGTTTTGTTAGTTGCTATCATCTCTGTGTCTTCTGAGAAGCAACTCTAAACACCTGCACGCATGTGTTCACCTGTCCGGTCTGTTTTTCTTGGAGAGTGAGCCTTCTTCTCTCCCTCTATGAAACACAGAATTTTGCTTTTTAAAACTGCAAGTCATGACTTTATGGAAGAGCTGCCCTTTTAGCATAGTACCTGGATAATACTGTGAAAGCTCCTGGAGCTGAGAGAGAGAGAGAGAGAGAGACATCCCCAGCTGAAATGCATCATGGGATTCACAAAGATTTAAGCAGTCTCATGTTCTCAACTATGGCATAAAGATGATGCCACATGGGGCATCAGACAAAGATACAGCAAATTTACAAAGTTGTTGTCATCTTCTTTTAAAGAAGGGAAATTCTCAAGGGTGTGTGGTAACTCAGACAGTTGCTACACTGGCTGGACTTTCCAGGTGTAATTTCCTGACGCATGCTTCCATGAGGTGCCTGCAGGGCTGCCAGTCATTTCGAGGGAGCGCCTGGCCCCAAGTGCACGGCTGGATGTGGCCACGTGAGAGAAAAGGCCCTTAGTGACTGGCATGGAAGTCGTCACATGGTACCCTGGGCTCCTGGCCCTCCTCCCTCTCCCTGCTTCGCTTTTCCATCTTCAACTGGGCTAGGACTCTTCTTGAAATGTCAAGGTGGCTCATACTCTAGCCTTTCATCTTTTCTTTTCTTGGCAGGGCTGCTATGGTTGAGACAGAGCTGCTCTTTGAAATAGAATTAAGAGTGGGAGAACACCATTCTTTCAGGAGGATGAGACAAACCAGATGCGAAAGTCAGTATGTATGCTAGAGGGATGATGTGGATATTCTGAAAGAATGCTAAAAGTCTCTCCCAAGCAGCCCAAAAAAAAAAAAAAAATTCAATCATTAGTATTTTGTTCTCAGAAGGTACCTGGAGGCTTTCAGCCCAGGCAACCATCTTTGGAGAGAATCGTATGCGTCCCCAGTGGATTCCTAGCAGGAAAGTGAGAAATAAACACCCCGAAGGTAGAGTCCCAGTACTCTGAGAATCTCATTAAAATACGAATTTTCTATCAATGAAATTAACTCCGTTATGGAATCTATCCTTTGTACAAGATCATTAGGCCATTTATTTTCAACATCCCTTTCCCTGTGTTGCTTAGAGAGGACAAATGGGCAGCAACAGATTTATCTTCATTATACTTTCTCCTGACAAAGTGTCAACATCTGGAAATGCCAGGCCAGCCTATGAGGGTGTATTTGCCAGATGCTATGAATGCGTTAAGGGGTAGTGCATTGGTACGTTTAAAAAGACAATTACTCTTTATTCTCTCATAATATTCAAATAAGTCAGGTGGACAGTCTTAACAGTTTAGTGGCTGTAGGTTCAGGCACACATCAACACCATGAAAAGAAAGCAGATGATCCCTTCCCCCCATATTTTACAAATGCTATTACAATGACCGATATAATACCAAAGAATACGGTTTGTAACGTTCTTACTCAACTCTGTCCGGAGTTGGGACAACGGTTCCCCTCGGGTGAGGAGACAAAAAGACAAGGTTTCAGTCCTCCTCCCTTCTCTCCCCTACCTCTTCTTGCTCTCAACCTAAGCTACTTGCTTTTCCAACATCAGCCTCAGTTTCCTCTTTCTCTATGACTTATTCCAAGATTGGACTTAACTGATAAAAGCTAAACATTCATTATGAGCTTCTCTTTTATAAGGCAACATGAGACAGATTTGCTTCAGGGCTGGAAGTAGGGGGGGTTCCACTCACACCCAATGGCTGTTATCTTGTTACTTCAAAGACTCCAGGAGACCTGATGGGGGTCACACCTGAGTGTGTCTGAGTGCATCTCGGGAACCTTCTTCTTGGGTCAGGTGGGTGGGGGATGGGGATCGGGATGGGAGGGGCCACGTTCCAGTCCATGTGGCCTCTAGTTTTTTTTTTTTTAGGTACCTGGAAATGACAATGGTAGCCAACAGAAAGCCAGCCAGAGCTAGCTAAGGCAATAAAAAGCTTCAATCTCTTCTCCAAGTAAACAAAACTAGTATCGTATATTATTTTCTTGTAAAATGTACCCCCGGAGAAGTAACACAAAAGTTAAAGGGGGCCCTCTCGGAACACACGCACACATTTTCCCCTGACAATGAACCAGTCGCTCACACCCACCCACCCACACACACACAGCGCTATTCACACACGCAAAATGTATATTATGTACAAACACGCAGGTCCAGGTTTCCCCTTGAGTCTCCTGGCAGACTGCCCACCGAGAGGAGTTATGGGGTAAGGCAAAGGGAAGGATCAGGGAACCAGTCTCTGGAAGAAAACCAGCTGAGCCTGGAGCTGTGAAGTGCTTAGGGGTGTTATCTCTTCTCACGTTTGAAGATGTAACGTTAGACTTGGGGTCGGCTGGTTGGTTTGGTATGATCTGTTGATCAACAAAGGGAAAAAGGAAAAGAACTCAAGAAAAATGGTCAGGGTGGATAAGAGTGCACAGGGTTTGGGCCCCGAGAGAGAGAGATGTCTGCGAGTTCACACAGAACTAGGCGAGGAGAAAAAAGTGCAAAATCGAGGCAACATGTTTGCAGTCTTTCTTGTTTGTTTTGGGCGCTGTCCTTGCTTCGGGCCTCAGCAGTGTGAGCTGCGGTCTTGCTCTAGCTTAATGGTTAGGGTGGGCTCCACCGCCAGAGGGGCCCCGTTGGTGTAGTGGGAGGTTTTGTAGGTGATGGAGTGATCAGTCTTCTTGGCCGCATAGCGGAACCGGTGGTAGTGGAGCACCAGGGCCAGCGCGACGGAGACCAGCACCAGCACGGCGCCCCCGGCGGCCATTACGTAATACCAGTAGACTGGGATGGGCTGCACGGGCACCGTGTCCACTGTGGGCTCGGTCCCTGGTAGGAGGGTGCCCCCTGGTGGAGAGACACAGAAGAGTGTTGCTAGGCTGAGAGCATGCAGACTAATCAAAAAAATTAATTAGAAATCAAAAAAGAAAACACACACATGCTTTGGAGTGGATAGGGAAGGGGAATAAGATGGCACTATTTCGTGGCAAGCACTTCTACTACGACTTCGAGGTAGGTACTATCAGACCCATTTCACGGAGGAGGAAATAGAGGCTCCGAGACGTTAAACCAACACTGGTTATGCTGCGAGTAAAGTATGGGATTCACCCAAGATGTGTACGATTAGAAAGCTTTTTCTTTCTGTTACACCACAATACAATATTACTCTACAATACATCAAAGTGGTATAATTCACATACAGATGCGCACACACGCACACACACACAGAAGAAAATGATGTTGAAATGACTTCTGGAATTCTGTAAGGCTGATTCCCCGAATGTGTGGAAATACAGTATTTGGTCTGGCTGGCCAGCACTTTCAAACCGTGTATTAATTAGGCTGGCTAGACTTGAAGGTAAATTCCACATTGGATTGCCAACGCTTCCATGCCCACTGAAATCAGCCTGGTCTTGTCTAAACAGGTCAATTACCACAGTCAAGCAATGACTAACGATTCATTTTTTTAATTGGATAGAGGACTTTAAAATCTGATTGGAAGGATGTTACAGCAACAAAAAAAAATGTGGGCACAAAATGATAGTGGGTGTGTGAGAGCGAGTGAGCGAGAGCAAAGGGAGGGAGATCATTCTTAATCACGGAAAAGACAGAGGAGGGAAGAGAAGCTAGCAGAGGATTTAGAAGGCAACTGCATTCGCTGGCTGGGCTCTGGTTGCCATGGAGATGATGTAGTAGATGTAAGCCCAGGGTAACTCTGGGGAAAGACTGGCTGGAGTCCCACTTGATGCAAAACAGTACTACAACTTGATTCTCCCAAAGATTTACATCAGATGAGAATCTGGCCCAGAATGGGACTAGGAGCTTTTGAGCTTGCCAAAACCAAACATGATCTTTACTTCTGAAAAATGATGTATGCTTAACCTATGAAAAATTCCTCCCTAGCTGCTCACACCAAGGGCCAGCGGCCAGAAGGATGTGTCTTCTCCACCCATGGGCTCCCCCAGTGGGGAGCCATGGCCATGCTGCCTTCTCCACACATCGCTCGTCCTGCTCTGTGGGTGTACCTCTGCTCAAGATGCAGACAGAGCTTATTTATATTTTCAGGCCTCCCCCATGGGACCCAGAGCTCCTCAAGCAGAAGAACACACTCTCATCTTAGTTTCTACCCCCGGGCATGCGCAGAGAAGGCGCTCAATAGATGCTTGTGATTAAATGACCGAACTGAGGCAAGGACTTCTACTTGGGTCAGTGTTCACCCACTCCTGCAGCCCAAACGCCAGAACTCCTCTCTTTGGTTGGGGGGATAGCTGAGGGGTGGTCAGACCCGCTGATGTCTTCTCAGAAGTGGTAGAAAAACGAGAGCATTTTTTCTTGAAAGCATTTCAGAGCCTGTCCATCCTCTCAGATCTTTATCTCTGGTTCCTCTAGTATTACGGATCCCTTCTGCTAAGGTGCAGGGTTTGTGGATGCCTTTGAGGGCATCCAAAGTGCCACAGTATTGGAGGACCTTTGACAAGGATGTGTCACACAGCATATGCCCTGGCGGCCCCATCCACAGCCCCTGGGGTAGAAGGGACCCCAGAATCCCAGGATCCCCTCCCTGCCCCTGTCTGTATTATCATCTTCATCATTACCCCATCTGTTTTTCTTGATTCCCAAACTATTTCTGGAATCAGGAAAGTGCTCCCCCCACCCTGATCATATTAAACATTATGCAGAGAAACAGAGGAAAGGAAAGCAAAGTGCTAAAAGCAGCTCCTTGAAATGGCCAGCTTTCGAGTCCCAGTGACTAGTGTCAACTCATTATTCAGGTCACCAAGAGTATCTGCTGCCTGGCAACCATCCTGCTGTTGGATTTTTGTGTGGGCCCAGAAGAATGCATAAGAAACAACAAGTGCGCAGGAACAGCCCGGAGTTCCTCCATTCCAACCCCCCTCTCCAAAGGGCATCCTTGGGCTTGCCCGATTTCGATTGGGCGGCGCTGTGAGGGCTGTCCTCTAATGAGGCAGCGGCTCACCCGTGAGAGGAAAGGAAGGCGATAAATCCACAGGGATTAACTCCCCACCCGAAGCACCTGACCAGGCCACAAAGGCAGGAGTGCAAATTTTTGTCAAGTGGAAAATGTTCACCACTGCCCACGTTCCCTCCATCACCACCTAGTTTCAGTTCAAAGGGTTGCTTTCCTTCAGCTCAAATGCTGGTTTTCAACATTAAATACACCACCCAGGGCACCCAGGGCTGGGGCTGAGGAAGGATGTGGCCTTAATGCTACTCCTGAAGCATTTCTTGTGATAGAGATAAAGGTGGGGCACAGCAGGGAGTGCCTGGGGGACCCACTGGAGGAAGATAACGTTACAATACGTGGATTACCCATTCAAAATCAGAGCCAGACCCTGGGCCTCACAGCTCTGCTCTGCTTTGGAAGACTGACTCCACTTTGGGTAGAAGACCCTCTTCTTCTTTTCAAGCAATGTTCCCCCCTCCGCAAATTATCAACACGTAGTAAATGACATTAGATTGGCTCCTTAAATGATTTCCTTAAACACTGGTTTGGAGAAATGAGAAAACAAACTACGTGAGTTTGTGCTTTTAATGTTAAGGGAGTTAGAAAAAAGAGGATGTCCCTAATAATCCTTCCCGCATATCCCACAGGCAATTTTTGGGTGACCTGCAGTTGGGGGTCAGAGAGCCTCAGAACATTCACGGGCTGAAGAGACTCAACTCCCACAGGCAGGTGGCTCGCTGGTTGGGATTCTGGCTCTGCAGCAGCCTTCAAGTGCTCTATGCTAATGAGGCTGTGGTTTGCCAGAAAAGGAAGGTTACGGATCAATAGGAGTTCAATCCCTTTCTAAAGCACCTTCCTACAGCAGCAACCCAATGAGTATCAGATGGTTGGATGGATGGATGAATGGACTTTGGAGCAACATTCAGATTCCCTGGAAAATGTTAATGATCCACCGAGTCTTAACTTAACAGTTATTCTTGGAAAATGCTAGAGATTCTGCTAGCTCATACCATGCCTCTATGTAAAACTGCATAGAAGGTGCCCCCTTCAGGCAAATTCCACCTGCGCCAGGTGCCTGGGTTGGGGAGTAGCTCTATTTTTGCCCCGTTTGTACGCTCAGCCACGTGGGATGGCTGGGCTGTTGCTTTACATTAAAGGAGCCGGGGCACGGTCTCCGACATGGGAGAAAGCGCGCAGGTGAGACTTCGACCTGGCCTAGAGCTGGTCAGGTGCTGACCTGAATGTTCCCTTTGATTGCTCCAACTTCAACTGCTTATGCACATACTTTCTCTTTTCCCGATTGGAAAATCAACTCCTGAACTGTTTTTTTTTTTTTTTATTAATTACCCCATCCCTCACCCCCATTCTCCACAGAGTTTTCTCCTTGTGTGATAATGAGAAACATATTTAAAGAGTCAGTAACTGCAAGTGTATTTGCAAGGCTAAACAGGCCTTCATCTGTAAAGGTTCTGAGCCCTCTGGAGAGGGGGAAAGTGAACGCACAGAATTTGAATTTGGAGAAACGGTAAATCTGAAGAAACCATGCCTGGGAGGAAAGCAAGGAGAGAAGTTACACAGTGGGTAGTGCTCCTTCCGTTCATGCTGTGCAAACAGGGGTCCTGGATTAACATGTGATTGGGAAAGGTGGCCGGGAAAGGAGCAGCTGTACGTGGGCATTCCCCGTGCCGTGGGCGTTCCCTGTGCCGTGGCATGGGGCTACAAGCTTCCTGTGGACTATCCTCTTTACTTCTCATGATTCTCAGATGGGAGAAGTAAGGAGAACTTAGGAGGGCAAGTGAGTTTCTCCCGGTTTTACCTGGAGGAAGATTGAGGAGGAGGGCAGAGCGACACAGGGACACCCTAGAGATGGCCCAGGGCCCTCAGAAGCGCTCGCACCAGGGAAGGGGTGAGGTCAGACCAGAAGCAGGTTCTGCGCTCGAACCCAGGGCTCAGATAGCAGCGGCCTGCAGGTCCATTTGGCCCGCCCCACACACCGCACATTTATTAGCATACAGCCTCCCTCATTTGCTCACTTATTGCTCACGCTGCCTCAGGGCAGCACTGTGTCCCACGGGGCCTCAGAAAGCCCGGCACAGTAACTCTCTGGCCTTCCACAGAAAAAGTGTGCAGACCCCGCTTCTCGAACAGGGTGCGGCCCGCTCCCTTACTGCAGCCTTCCGCCCTCGGAATCTGTCTGAGGACCCTCTCGGTCAGGTCAGGACCTCACTGAATCACCCAGAAGAGAAACCATGTGTCTTGGCCAAGTTTACCACCCGGCCTCCAGACCTGGGGGAGTCGCCCAGGTTTCCTACAGTCCCGTTTTAAAAGACGACAGTGTGAGCCATCTCTTTCAGAAGGGGCAAGGAGGGTTCCATGCAAGTAAGAACTGCTTCAGGCCTGGCCTGTCTGTGGAGTCCCTTTCGTATAGGTTGAATAAAGTGTTGGTGAAGGGGGCATTTCAGATAAAAAGCCTTATTGAATTTGGGAGATTAAACAAACCAAAAAAAAAAAGGTTGGCTTCTCTAGAACAGTTTACAGAAGATAGTAGAAGAATGTGGTCTGTTTGGCAAAAGAATGTGAAAGTGTGAACGAGCCCTGAGAAATGTCTCTGTATTTGCCTTAGCAGCAGTGTCGGGAGGGAAGGTTTGCAGAAGCCGTGTGGGCCCCTCCCCCAGCCTATCTAAAATGCCTCTATTATTTTTTTTAACACAGAACATGGACTTAATGTAGAAAGGACTTTCTATCTTGGTGTTCTAATTTTGCTAAAAGATTTTAAATCCGGGGATTCCACGCTCAATGGGCGAATATAGACAAAAAGCAAAACGGCAAAATTTGCATAAAGATGGAAAGTGCTAAAAATATTTTTTTCTTTCCGTCCCACTTTTTAAAAAAATATGAATTGTGCCCTGTACGGCAGTTGTTTCAATGACAGTTTTAATTATTGCATCGGAAAATAAATAAAAACAATGCCTCTAAATTCAGATCTGTGGTTGGCTGGCTCTAGCCTGGGACGCCCCTCACCTCGTCGGCGGCACAGATGTTCCTGTCTTTAGACTAAGGCTCGTCCTTTCTGTGCCTGGAGAGGGGAAAAGTCTGCCAGAAAAACATTCTTCTCCTCTTAGAGAAACTGACACCAGCAGCTGTTTAGATGAATGGTGAACCTGCAGGGGGGACACGCAGGGCCCCGGTGACAGGCGCGGCGCCGTGCCCACGTGGCCCCTCACAGAGGAGGTCTCAGTGCCCCCTGAGGCAGGCAACGGCAGCCAGGCAGTTGCCCGGTTTACACACATCTGATCTCCAGGCTTCCTTGCTCAGCAACACCTAGGCTTCATCTGGCAGCTGGAGGGCAGAGCAGGGCACAAGGAGAGGCAGTCACCCAGCACAGCCGCCTATCTGGAACCCTGGCAGTGTTTAGGAGGACTTCTCTGCCTTTCATCAGAGGATTACGTGCACAAACACCAATTAACCCTCACTGCGTCTCAGAAGTGCTTCTAGTGGAGAGAGCCGTGGGGGCAAAGGAGCCAAGGAGAGCGGGACATGGAGGCCAGGCCCAGGTCCTGTGCCCTGCAATGGGGGCCGCGACACAGGTGGGCAAAGCCTCTGGGAGGCAGCCGCCAGGGAAGGAGGGTGGGGGTGGGGAGGGAGAGACGGGCCGTTGGCACCAAGTAAACAGAACAGAGTCCAGCCCCCGCCGGCTCTGTCACTGCCCCCAAATGGCTCTCTCTGACTACTACTCCCCTCTGTGCCCACGAGAAAGACCTTTGATGTCCACGCCCTCCTGGCTTTCCCTGGATGAAAACTGGAGGACTGTGGAAAGTGAAAACCAAGAGGTGGGCCCTATGGCCCTCAGCCCTGGTCTGAGACGTAAACCCGCACTCACAGTCATGGACAGGACGCACTGATGTTCCTTTTGGCAGCCACCATTCTCGGCCCTAACCACCACCTTCCACAGGGCACCCAGCCTGGGGTCGCTGCGGGTCTCTCGCGGGCCGGGCACCAGCCCCAGCCTCTCTGCTCCTGCCCTGTCCAAAGCCCACAGCCTCTCACAGGAACGAGAACTGTCATCGCCACTGGGAGGCGCTAGACATACCCATCTGGTCAGCAACTACAGAATTCTCATTATGGGCTTTCTAGATACTCACTGGCTTATTATTCTTTTTTCTTTTATTGAAAAATGAAAAGTATTGGTTAAGAGGAAATAATCCATTACCTTAATTACACCACTTTGTGGTTTTTTTTCCCCCTTTACACCCAGTTTTTCATTGGTTACAGCTCAAATTCTGGAAAAAGATACATGGCGTACTATGTTTGTATCCAGTGCTTAAAAAAAAAACCAGAGAAAAGAAAAAAAAAATGTGCACCCGGGCTACATTGTTTAAAATGTGACTCATAACAAGAAAAATAGTCTTTTTAAAAATCACATGACAACTCAGCGTATTCCTCCTCTCTTCTCCTGGTCCCTGTTCTATGTGGCTCTTTTTCTCCATGGCTTGTTTCTCTTCATTACTGACTCACACCCGCTAAACAATCAAAGTATACACACTAAGCAGAAAACACCGGTGCTTTGAACAAAAAGAACGTTTCATGGCAAGAAACAAGGAAGAGGCAGAAAATGAAAGAGACTTCAAAATATAAAAGATCCAGAATATCTAATGAGCCCAGGTCCAGAGGCCACTTTTACAGCATTTCCTTCCAGATTTACCTAGTACACATTGGTGTCTCCTAAACAATGAGCATGTTCCTATCTCACGGTTAATTTCTAATGGGAAGGAAGAACAACTCAAATCCAAAGACATACTAACAATGTAAAGGCCTGTTGTTAGTAGAGTTTTACCATCCACTTCCCATATCCTGCTGCCCAAACCTGATTTCTCTTTCCAAGCACAGAGGCTGATTGAACCCCTGGGGCACCCATGGCCCCCCCGCTGAGAGAGGCCTGCCTCTGCTCTGACCAGGAGAGGAACAGCATGCCTGTCGCTAGCTTAGACAGAGCAAATGGTCCTCTTTCCTCTTCCAAATAGAAAGCTTTGCTTGAATCAAAACAGAGTTGTGTACTGAGGTCCAGTGGGCCTCTGTCCACACAAAGACACTCCGGCCTGGATTCAACTGGCAACCAGTTTGGAGCTCGGTGTCAAACCTGTCAATGGGACTGAAATCGTCCATTCTCAGTTCTGGTCCTCCTCTCGACTCTGTGCTCCTCGGCCAAGTCTCTGCTCCCCAAGGCTTGGCCTCCTCCTTCCCAAGATGCTCTTTACCCACCAAGACAACAGCCGTGGGCTGATCCATGCCACCCGTGCTCTGCCTTTGCCTAACCCTAAACCAGCCAGCCAGGAGTGCTGGAAAGTCTTACCTTCAAACCACTAAGCTCTGTGTTTATTTTGGCCAAATGAGCGCGGTGGCTCTGAAGATATTTTATTTATATATTTTTTACAAGGGAACATGACTGGACTGCGAAGCCCCTTGGTAAACACAGCCTCAAGGAGAGCACATGTGCCCTGGTTTGTTTATTCTCTTACAGAAGCAAAGCACTCAGCCACCGGACCTGTCAGTCACGAACCCAGGCAGGCGTGCGCACACAGAGCGGCGTCTGCGGCAGTGGCTGGAAGTCTTTAAGCAGCCTTCCTGGGAGCTTTGAGTCTCAACAGCCAATTAGAGTCCGGTGAAACAACATGAGCAGGTTTCACTTCCCCAACATCAACATTACCTTGAGTCCTGAAGGTTAGAACTTGAATTCTACTACAATCCAAGTCGTTCAGTTTTGACCTCAGCTTTCCTTCCCATGCTCAGGTTCGCATTAACATAAATCTCACATCCAAAACACACCAACACGGGCACGTGAACTCTCAACACTTCGAAATGTGCAGTGGGGAGTGGGAAGGGAGGTTCACGAAGGTGAGAAAGAAAGAAAAGATAATCTGTGTGGGTCTGTCAGTCTCTGTTCTGCCACCCTCTTCCTCATCCATTGTCCTCATCTATTGTCGTAAGGCTGTGGGTGATGAGTGGCAAATTAGGTGACATGATTTGGAGTCAGAGAGCACATCTAGGTGACAAACCAGGAATTCATCTCTTTCTAGCCAGGAGCTGGACAGATTAATGAGAGTGAAGATAATGAGTCTAGACTTCAGATATAAAACTGACTTCCCTTATCTCTGAAACGCTGTCACCTGCGGGGTTAAGGCCAGCAGGGACAAACAGGGCCCATCAACCGTGCAGTCGTTCGCAGAAATTAGGTTATGCAGAGCCTGTGCTGAGGTGAGGGCCGTGTCTGAGTGTGCTGCTACACCCAGGCCAACTGTCCCGAAGCCTTCGGAGTGGCTTCTAAACACTTAGCATTGGGACCTGCGTGGAAACTTCAGCAGTGTCAACTAACTGGATTGCAGAGAGGGCAGAACAGGAAACCCACTGCATTATAAAAGCACCAGCATAACCATCCCCCAGCCTGGAGGCCTTTCTCTTCACCCCCTCCCCCCCACCCGGAGGCAAGCATCTCAAATTCTTCTCTCTTTGATCTGCTCTTTATTTACTTTATTAGGGAGAAAAATGTCCTTTTCTGTTTTTCAGTCCTCTTTTCAAAGGGCTCTAATTCCAGTCATCAGATGTGCCTCCTAATTCCCTTTATTAGACACCAGCTCCTGAATTCTACAACTTTTCCTCTTTTGGATTATCCCTCGGTGTCTTTTCCCTAATTTTCCTCCCTCCCAACACTGCCTGCCCCTCGACCTCGCCGAGGGTTAATTGAGACTGCTGCCTTGGTACCCTGGAACTGGAACTGGAAAGAAACCATCTTCAGGCTCAAATAAATCATTGCCACCTCATTTCACTTTTAATTTGCTACTGATTTTTTTTTTTTGGTTCAGTTTCCCCACAGCCTCTCCTTTCTCACCACTCATGCATTTTCAGCCTCATTGCTCCCCGTTGGACAATGCAAGGCTGAAAGGTTTATCTGTAACCTATTTGTCTCTATTATAGGTTCCTAAACTTTAATTAAACAGGAGACAGTGAGGATCTCAATCCTCCTTTCCCAGCCTCTACAGGTGTTGCTGGTGCCATCTAGCGGCGGGAAGGTGCGGTGTCTATTTTCTCTTGCGACACGTGTTAAGTTTGGAGGTATATTCCCTCCATCAAATTCACATCACATGAGGGGAAGGAAAAGGCATGCAGAAAAAAATTTTTTTTTACCTTTAAAATTCTCACCTGCAAAAGCTGAGATGGGTTCTGGAAAAAAAAAACAAAGAAAACATTTTGAGTTAGAAAAGGGGAAGAAAGAATCGGGCGAACATAGGCATGATGAAGATGACTTCCGTTCACTTTTTTAAAAACAATGCTCCTCAGAACATATCCCATGGCCTGCACATGTTCTAGACTGTCTAACACGTGATCATCATGGGGGTTGGTGGGGGGACAGAGATTCTCAGAGTCGATTTGGAACAAAAAGCCCTTTATAGGGTAACGGGTCCCAGAAGCGTTGTAATCAGTCACTTACCACTGATGACTTTCTCAGAGTCTGGATTACTTTTAGGTGCCCGGGGCCTGAGAGTTGCCTGAAGGGACAGGGGTGGTCCCAGGTGCTTCTGACATCATCAGGCACACACACACACCCGGGCCCCACGTGCCAAGAAAAGCACTTGGTGAGTTATTACCGTCACCGGGCCGGCGGAAAGCAGGTTCCGTGCCCTCTCAGGACCCCCTCTTGCTTTCAGGAATGTCTGTGGCTCTGACAGAAGATGACCGGGGTGCTCTAGGGGTGAGCTGGGCAAAGTGCATGTGTCTGAGGTGGGCTGGCTGCTCTGCACTTCCAAGGGGACAGTCAGGATGTCCTTCCTATACTGGTCACTGTGTGTGCAGTGGTCAATTGTACACTAATTATGAGACCTTGGGCATTGGAGGTCTGAGCTGCAAAGCAAAATCTACACTGTGACTTCACGTGCCGTAATTTGCCCTGCAGTTCATTCATGCAAAAGAACTACTTGGGTAATTATGTTATCACTCTGATATAACATATCTACTATTTTTGCTCACCAGTAAGGCTTCCATTAAAGCCATCAAACCTTTCCAGCATGTAATTCTGACTGACAGTTGTTCTTGTCCTCACGCATTTTCTTTGCTAAAAGCTGGAGTCTGATGATGGGGTCTTGGCACCCCGAATCTCCATATACTCACTGCATGTCTGTCTCTGAATGGGAACGGGACTGTAAGACTTCCCCTCACCTGACACCCTACCATCTGGAATGCTGCCTAAACACAGCGACACTCACACCTCACCTCCTGCATAGGCTGGTCGCTGCTGCTCCCACTGGGTGACAACTGTGTCTGAAAAGGGGGTGCCCCCTTCTCTCGTATACCCCAGCCCTCAGTGTCTTGTTCGGAGGAGCTGCGGAGAGATCGACATTCAACGTACCCATGCAGTTCTCCAGCGGGACATCCGTGCTTATCCGAATGTCATCAATGGCAATTTCTCCTGAATGTCCTTTTCTGATAACTCCCTCGAACACAATCTAGAAGCCAGAAGAACACGAGCCACGGTTAACTGAGCTTCCCGGTCCAAACAGTGCAAGGACTCCCAATTTCCTATGAACTGCAGCTTAAAACGTGTGTGTGTGTGTGTGTGTGTGTGTGTGTGTGTGAGAGAGAGAGAGAGAGAGAGAGACGGTTCCTGGTACACATCTGCTGACCACATGGCGAGGGGCTTGAAAAATCTTAATTTAAAAAGAGTTGGTTCAAATCAAATGTGTATTTGAAAGGATTAAACAATATATATTACAAGGTGACGGATACTGTTGTCCAGTAATTCGAATGTATTGATTAGAAAAACCACATTCGGCGTGTGTTCAAAGAAGGGTTAAAAATTCCCTAGCCATTTTTGAGCTTCCTTTCTCATAAATCTTTCAAATGCCCACTCCAAGTATTTGGAAACTCAAGAGACACGAGCAGGTGGGGGTAAGGTGAGAGATAGGGTACACAGGTTCGGATTGCCTCAGGAGGAACACTGTTTTATGGCTGTGTCATTACAACTAGAAAGGAAAGGATTAGTTCCTCCACCGACAGTTTACTGAGCACCTACTATGTGCCAGGCATGAGGATGGTTACAAAACCTCATAGACAAGGCCCTTTGAGAATCTCACCATCTAGTGGGTGAGACAAAAATGCAAACAGATACTTACAATATGTTGTATTAAAACTTAAAGCAGGAATGCAGGTGGGGGTGGGGAGGAACTCGGACACCTTACCACCTCAAAAGTGACCGCACACTGCACACAGAAGCCCCTCTGCTCTCTGGTCTTCAACCATTCCCCATTCTCACGCTCGCCAGATTCTCTCTGCAAACTAGCACTCGTCCTCTGGCAAGCTGAGCGAGCAGTTGGCTGCCTCACCAGCCATCTGTTGCTGCTTCTCGTCTGGGGAGGAGCAGGTTAATGCGTTGGCTGGTTCTCAGTCACCTCTTCCACAGTGCCTACTCTACCCAAGTTTCAGGCACAGCTGCGCATACCCATCTGGGCCTCAGTCTCTCGCTCTGTGGGGCAGAGATAATAGAACGAAACTCCTGGAGCCACTGGGAGAGAAACCGCTTATTTAGAGATGAGTCTTCCTGGTCTACTGGCCATTAAGCACAAACAGCAACCCTCCCCTTCCTGTGTTCACATGTGGGCTGGGACAGGTCTGGGAGGTTGTTTCCCGGGCTGCCCGGGAGTCTGAGCTGCTCCACAGGCCTCTTCCTTGTGTCTAGGGGGGGTGTTTGTGTTTATTTCCCTGGCTTCTATGTCCCTTTGTCAGCCTACCTGATGGCAATCTAAAATAAAATGGAGAGAAGAAACATTTGCTGGAGAAGATTTCAGCAATATAAAAGGCAATAGGAGGAACAAAGAACCAAGTCTGGGTGTAGAGATAGTCACATTCTGAATAACAAATAAGAGTGTCATTTAGTTGCCATGGCAACGCGAGAAACACAATGAAAACAGCAGTGCTTAACCACGTTCCCTAATGATGAATGGGCATGGCCCTTTGAAATATTGAAATACAGATCACCACGACTCCCACGGATCTCCGCACCCGCCTCCCGCCACCACCCCACCTGATACTCCATGTCGTAGCTGGGCAAGATGATCCGCCCGTGTTTCCACTCGCCGCCCTGGTCCTCGCGGATGACCCAGAGGAGCTTGCTCTCCTGGCTCGCTTCCCGCAGCACCTGCAGCGCCACCCCGCGGCCGCCCGTGGCTTGGTACTGGAACTCCATGCACACGGGGCTCCGCGGCAGGTGGACGGGCGGGCTGATGAGCCGGGCGTACTGGCCCTCTCTTCGGCCATCACTCTGCAGCCGCAAGAAATTCCTGTCATCTGGGGAAAATAAACCAAACAGAGGTTTTCCTGGTAAACGACAGAGAAAGATACCAGTTTGCAGCTGTTGCCCCTCCAGGGGAAAAGCAGGGAGCAGAGTTTGGGTGTCTTGTTTTCTCCTATCCTTGTTCTCCAGGTACTGCATCCCTTTCTTAAGGCTCCTTCCGAGCCTTGATTCAAACGCTGCATCCTCTTGAAGCCCTTTGAGTCTTTCCGTCAGGGCGGTCAGTCCCTCCTGCCTGTTCCTCGACTCCACTTTCTTTGAGCCTCTTCTATGAAGGGCACCTGTGGTTGGCCTCATGTCTGGTCGTGTCTGCACTGGTCTTCTCTCCCTAGATTCCGAGAGGCCAGGCCTGCATCTTATTCATCACTGGCATACCAAAGGGGCCACTGCAGTCTAATGAAATACATTATAAGGCACTGAGGGGCTGCCAGAGTAGAGGATGATTCTGGCCAGGTGGTTTATGCTTCCAGCCGTTACCATCTTGGCTGGGCACTGTCCAAGTGGAAGACATTTACAACCTTCTGTCTCCACCAGTGTTACTAGATGGTGCCTGGGCAACTGTAAATCAGAAGCCTAGTGTCAACTTTGAGAGGACAGGGGGTGGGGTGATGGCTGATAAGGGGTGATTCGCGGACTCCATGTCCTTCCTTGCCCAGCCGGGGGAGGCCTGCCCTTGGGCTTTCTCAGCCAGCCAGGCAGACACACCTCCAGCGAACACAGGCGCTGGCAGGGCCGCTAACAAAGGTGACGTGGTTAGGACAGGACAGACACATGCTGGAAATATAAGGTTTCGCCCAACCACATGTTTAGAGAGCAGGCCTTTTAGCTGATTAGTTTTCAGCTACATCAGACACTGTGAAAGACTGAGTGCCTCTTCCTGTTTGCAGACCTCAGGCCTGGCAGACACAGGTAGGAGGACCTGCACCCGCAAATCCAACACATGCAGGGGTTTCCGGCTCCGTGTGCGGAGAACAGGGTGGCATCCGAGAACATCTCACTGTCTCCCTGTTGGCCCTGAAGCCCCTGGCGTGGAACGCTTCGCACCACACACCCAAGACGGCACACACCTCAGGACCGTGCTAATCGGAGCCATATGCACACAGCCTTCCCACTCAGCTGGGTCTGTGAACACCCTGGGCTCATCGGGGGAGGAGAGGCAAGGACTTGAGAGCTCTGAAACAGCTGGTTTGCCGTCGTTACTCCTGCTGACATCATCTTTCCAGTGAGAGCTGAGCCTGCCACAGGCCTCCCATCGGTGGCCCAGAAACAGCTCCTTCCTCCCCCTCCTCCCAGCCACCGCTCTTCTCTCCCCTGGCTTCCCTAAGTCCCTCTGGTTAGATTCTCTCGGATTATTGCTCTAGAAGCTATTCTGCCCTGAAGTCAAATTAGAGTAGTTTAGGATGCATAGTTGGAATTCCAGTTTGTGTCTCTTTCACCATTCAAAGCCATGTCTGTCTAATACCCCACAACATAAGGCCTCTTCAAGGCCAAAGTCAGCACAGATAACAGGGCAGCTGCCTACAGCTGAGAATTTTAATGATGGTGATCTACTGAGAGAGGAGATACAGGTGCCACAACCAGACACTCAGCGAGCTTCTGAACCCATGCTTCTATCAGATCTCATTACTACTGCTATTAATGATAATAATTATAAGTCTTATTTGCATAATGCCTTACAGGTTACAAAGCATGTTCATATGCATTATTTCATTTAATCCTCGCTCTCTTCCTGTGAGCTCAGTTTTATTAATCTTATTTTGTACAGGATGAAAAAACTGAGGCTCAGAAAGGTTCAAGTGGTTTGTCCAAGGTAGACAGACTAGTAAGTAAGTAGTAGAGCTGGACTTGACATTAAGCGTCCCCACCTTCAGACAGGAGGCTCCTCACTCCAGCTGTGCCCCACATACCCTGCCCCAAGTCTGGGCAATCAATCACACTCTATTCAAAGTCAACTGGCTTCCCCAGAGGCCCTGCTCCTTTTTCTCCTCTTACCTGTAATTCCTCCCTCCCTGACCAATTCACCTATCCCACCTCTTTTGCTAGTTTTTCTCCTAACACTTCTGGCACATTTCAGCATTAACTCTTCCCTTCTCTCAACAACTTGGGCATTTACTGACTGTACCGCTGATGTTACCTTGTTTTTTAAAAGGCTGGAGGCCAATTTTTCTTCCATTTCAGTGGGTAAACACCCATTGCCTTACACCATAGTTTAACTGTGTTAGGTGTGTCTTTCTTATCACCCCAGTTAGATAAAATGTCCGGTATCACACCTATAAGGCTTAATACAACTTCTCATGGCCCCTAAATAGTGACACATACAAGCCACTACTCAAGGAAATTTTGCTTCCATGAATCACTGAACAACAAATACAAGGATGAGGAACAATATGAGTCTACATACTGGAAATAAGAACAGAGGGAGAATCAGCTAGCCTCTGGCAATCCCTCAGACTTCCAATTCCCTCCCGCTTGCCTGAGCCAACAAACAGCCCTGTTCGAAGGTGAGGTGAACTAATGATAATAGGGTGACCTGGGGATGCCCCCACACTGACCACCAGTGAGAAACCCCCAAATGCTCCCATGCTCTAGTCATTTCCAAGCCCTGACTGTTCCACCTCATAGATAAAGAAAACCAGATTTCAGAGACTTCTTATTCAGTCTCCTTCCTTCACAGTTTCACAAAGAAGACCCCCTTGCTGCCTGAAAATTGCTTGGCAGAAATACTGTCACTTGTGTGAATTTACATTCTTAAGCAGTAGGAGAATCGTGGTATAATGGTTAGCATTTAGTGAGTAAAATGTGCATGGAGGTGTAAAGAGCTGGGCTGGCTGGATGTTATTTGGGTCTGTTCTGCTCACCCCTCCTGTCGCTAAAACTTCAGGCACGACCAGGCCAAAGGTTTCACGGGCTGCTTCTCCCAGGGGCCCAAGCTCGCCCCCTCTCCTCTCCCCCTTCCCTCTCCTCTCCTCTCCCCTCTCTCTCACACAATATGATAATCACTATGCATGATTTAAAGGACCACTGGAAGACCAGGGAGTTAATGCTGGTGGCGTGCTAAGCACGAGCAGCTGAGGGATCATAATTCAGTGCTGACATCTGAGCTAATCCACTAGTTTGCAGAATCTCAGGACAAGCAGGCCTCTGAATCTCACTTAGTTAAATCATTTGTGCCCCACTTGTCTGTTAAGTGCTATGAGCTCCAGGGAAGAAAGATGATATGTAAATTTAAGGAATTAGCAGTAGACATCAGTCAGAGGGACGCTGAGCTGCAAAATGTCCCTGCCTGTCACTGAGAGAGACCTGATTAGAACCAGGACATCATGAAGGAATGGATCAGACTAAGGAAATCCCAAGGAGGGGGAGAGGAGAAGCAGGGGGAAAGGAACCAATGTTAACTGAGCACCTACTATGTGCCAGGTATTACACCGGAGGCGTTATCTGCCTCTATTATGTATTCTTCCCTGTGAAAGAAGTATTACTTTCTCCATTTTTACAAAAAGAGAAAGTGAGGCTCAGAGAAGTGAAGTGATGTGTCTGAGACCCTAGCCACAGAGTGATGGAAGTAGGCTATGAGACCTGATTGGACTGGGTGAAATTGCCCGAGCATGGCCTTTCACCTGGGCTGGGAGCCTGGCCTAATCCTCACTAATCTTTTAAAGCCTCAGCCTTCCTGCCTGTAAAATGGGTGTAATAACATCAATACTGCACAGGGCTCTGAGAAGGAGGAAGTGACGCGATGTTTCACATAAGCATTTACATTGATGCTTCACACAATGCTTCGCACAGTGGCAGGGACACAGTAAAATCTTAATAAAAACGACGGTCTTTATCACTCCTACTAGGGCTGCACACCCTGCCTCTTGTGCTTGCCTTCATGTTTGTTCTGTTTTGGGTTTTTGATTTTTTAGAAAGAAAAAGGGTTGAAAGAGTACCAATAACTTGGAAAGGCTAATCCAAGACAAAAGGAAGTATCGCTTGGCCTGAGGACAGCAAAGATGTTTTTTGGAATAAGACGGTTCCCAGATCCATCATCTCAACCCCAGAAACCAGCCGGCCCCAAGTTGTACATCATGCACTGTTTACCACACATGTGTGTGTAAATCTATTGTAGATGAAATAAAGTAACACATGATCCTGGACGAGAGCGGGACCTTGTGAGACAGTTTAGAGCAAACCAGCCCTGTTGTCCAGAGGAATGATGCTGAAAACACCCAGAGCAGCTGTCCGCCTCTTCGCTTTAAATTTCCCAAAGAAGGAGTTTCCGTAGCCCCATGCCGTGTGTTTTCTGGGTTGCAGCCCCAACTGCCAGGAACTTCTTAATTTCAGCTTTAAGTTTTCCTGCTGTCATTTGGACACATGTCCTCCTTCTATCCCTGATGGAGCACAGCCAGGACCTGTCCTCTGACTTAGAAACACTGTCGCTTGTGAAGAATGAAGACCCTTAGCCTTTACTTCCCTGGGAAATGCAACCCTTCTCCTTTAAATGTCTACTTCCCAGGCCTTTAGTTACAGTGCTAGGTCTCCACTGACCCTTCTCCAAGCCAAGTGCTTCTGTTCTTTTAAGTCAGGGCACCCACTCATGGGCTGTAATGAAGCACATGTGTACAAGTGAAGTCTGTTCTTCTGGAACGCCCCAGTTTATGGCCCATTACTGCCAAACACAGGGGGAGGTTTAAGCACACACTGGCTGTGGATTACTTGAGAGAGCAAAGGGTTGGCATGGCATGGGTGGGCTACTTTAATGATTTACTTGGACTTTAAAGAAGAGCCCTTTGAATTGTCCAGAGGTGGCCCGAACATGACAGCTGACTAGCCACGAACTGGCCCTGCCTGCTGGAGGCTGTCTCCTTGTTCTTGTAGCTGATAGCCGTGATGCCGGCAATGCAGTTTCCAACAAAATGACAACGGGAAGGCATATGTTCAGTTGTTGAAGGAGAATGAAGAAATAGTCCCAGAGATACAGTCCCTCTCCTCCCAGACCTGATATATTTGGGAGGCATTTGCGAGGGTCCCTGACTCAGAACATCTGTTGTTGCCCACGACCCCGGGAAGACAGTCACAGGGGAACAAACGACAGGAGTTCGAAAGGGCAGAGAGGAAGTGCAGAGGACGGGCTCGTTCAGGCGTTTCAACCTGCTGCTCTCTCCAAAAAGGGTCTCCTGACATTTCACCTGGAGATTTACGGCCACACCTGGCTTCCGCCGCGTAAGTGCTTCGTGAGCACGTGACGGCAGCTGGCCCGACGGCAGTGGAACCACTGTGTCCCCACCTTACCGAACCCCGAAGTAAACTACCACTCTGACCCTCCTGGCTATCACAAAGCCAAACACACCATCTGTCCAGTACGTACATCTCCTGGCCAGCATCTTGCCCTCCTGCTAGAGCAACCATCTGAAAGAATATTTAGTGCTGCAGGAGATGTAGTCTCTTTGTACAGGTCATGCTTAAAACATGAGTCAGCCCCTCAGCCGGCCTCCCAAGGTCAGTCTGTCTCACTAAGGTCCTCGAATTAACAACCGGGGAATGGAAACACTGACTTTGGACGAACTCAGCAGGATGTTCTCAAGGTTTACAAGGGACTGTTTTGTGGACACTTTGAGCTTGCAGGCCTGGTCTTTGCAGAAGTCCACCTGAAGCTTTGTTTCGGGACATCAGCTTTCATGAGGGTTTTGCAGTGGAGGCAGCCTTGTGATCATTCTGTCCCTTTATTACCAACCCACACACTGCTGGGGAACTCAAGCAATCACGGCTCCCAAAAAATGGTAAGAATTGCTTCTCCTCTCTACTGCCGTTTTTTCTATGAAATCAGAGAAGTGTTTCTACTTTCCTTAATGAAGGACCTCTATGCTTTCTTTTTCAGGTTGAAGTTATGAAGGTACTGCTTGAATGCCGGCTTTCTTTCAGCCAAGCTGTTCCCGGTCTTTAATTATCTATCGTGATCTCAGCCCAGGAAGGCCCTGTCTCAGGACTGCAGTGGCTGCAGAGCCGTCGCCAAGCTTTCTAAAGGCAATTCAAGCGAATGCCAGTCCTGCGTCTGGACTGTCTGCGGCCAGCGGTCCCATCCATGCTGAGGGTCTTCTGAGTTCAGAGACTTGCTTTCAGACTCCCAAAGTCCCCAGTAGCTCTCTGACAACATTCAAGCCCATCATAAACAAGTTCACTCATCGATGACTTCCTTTGATTTGTCTGCAGTCATCTTCCCACCATACCGACCCACACTTAATCCTCTCATGCGTATGTCCCACAGTTTTGCGCCCCCATTCTAATGGAGCTTATTTGACGGCCCACCCTGTGTCAAAACAGCCCCGTGTCTACCACGTACATTTGATGGGACAGCCACCATTTGTAAGATTCAAATATTTCAGAACATTGTATTTTTGACTTTATGCCCATTTAAGATTGCTTTTGAACTTGGAGTAAAGATTCTGGTCCCCCAATGCAATAAACATATAAATGTGAGGCAGCCAAAGCTTTGCCCTTTCATAACGGCGTATGGCATACTATTCCAAATGGGCTTTGCCTGTTTCCTTCATATCACTTCCATGACCTGAACGTATTGAAATGAAGTAATGCCGTCGTCATCCTTCATGAGGTGAACAACTGTATGAAGAGCACACCTTAGGGAGGCCACGCACACAGCCACCGGGCTGACCTGGTGTGGTACCTGTATCTCTAGTCTGCTTGTCTCATTTCTGACGACAACAACAACAACGACAAAAACAATTACTATTATTACTGTGCTTGGTATTACTTAGTATTTATTTAGGATACTCTTTTTGATTGAATGAAATAATTCCTACACTATCCAATGCCTAGGTTACTTGCTTACTTTGCTATGCTTGTGCGCCAAAGTAAGATGAAACAATGACCAAAATACCAGCCATCGAACACACCCATCCAGGGATAGTAGAAACGGCACACCCCCTTAATTATTGCTTCTTGCTTTGCACCAAACTGAGCAGCCATAGCGTCAGCGAGGGTCCCACAGGCCATGCTCATGGTAACGCCTCATGGTGCCAGAGCAGCGGTCGACAGGAGACATTCTGTGAGGAAGAGCAAGCTGCATCCCGCACTACCCGACACAGCACGGCCATGGAGCCCCGCACTGTGGCTACTGTGAAGCAGGAACGGAAGTTTCAGCTGTCCGCAATTTTAATGAATGAAAATGAGGAGAACCACATGTGGCTGGTGGCTACCGTATCGACAAAGGGGCCATCTCAAGGACTTTTTGCCTTGTTCTTTAAAGACCTCATCCTGATCTTCCTCGGAACTCCCTCTAGGGGAGACACTTTCTGCGTTACGGCAGCTGCAGAGAAAAGGCCAAGTGGCTTCTGAGAGAAGACGGGAGCGGCTCCTTTGTAACCACCAGAGGTCACTGAATTGGGAACAGGTTCCCCAGGGGCGGGTGTGAGCGCACTACAGGCTTCTGAGCCCAGGCAAAGGGCTAAAAAAAGAAATTCCGAGCGGCTGGAAAGACTATCTTGAAAAACAAAAACAGCGGAATGAAACCAGTGGGTGTCTTGTTGGCCGTAAGCAACCACTACTGCCAGCCAAAAGAACAGAACTAATTGCTTACTTAAAAGGAAAAGAAAAAAGAAACTCGAAAAAACAAAACAAAACATGAGAAAAGAACTAAATCAGAAAATATCTAAGGAATTTAAGTAGTTTCCAGACACTTCTAACCCAATGGCCTTGCGTATGATATTTCAACATGGCTATTTCCTTTTCTCTTTCCTCCCTTCTTTTTTCCCCCAACCTGATGGAGACACCTCCTTCCTCAGACGTAATTACTTTTGTTTACCAGTCTAAGAAAGGGATAAAACATACGGCGCGCTTCTCTCCAAGAGCAGAGCGGGCTCCTCTCTGTGAAACTGGGGATGTGCGGGCGCACAGCAGCTTTCTGCCGGCCGGCCTTGGAAGGCCCAGCGCTCTGACCCCATTAGCATTTGCCCTGCCCCTAAGCAAGCACAGCTGTTTCCTTTCTCCCAACTGCTCCCTTCAGGGCCCCATTTTTTTTGAAGCAAGGACCACCCTGAACAGAAAGGGCTTTCTATCCTCTCTCCCTCAAAGCCTGGTATCCCGTTCTGCAAGGAGAAGGAACATGGGAAATGACAGCACATAGTTTTGTGACTCATCAGAGGGTAGAGGAAGGGGCCCTGAGAACAGCATTATGATTTTGTTTTCTGGAGGCAAGTGACAAGGGCCATTTTCCCAAACTACAGGGATTCCTCTGGAAGAGGAAAATAATTATTTTCTTTTTCAATATCTTAGGGGAAAAACACCATTAGATCTAGCAGTTCCTTATGGCCCTAATTTTCCTCTGTCCCTGTCCATCCAGCCAAAGTTTGGAATTCTGCCCGCTTTGCAAGCTTGCTCTGAGAAGCCCTCTCAACCACAGGGTGTAATGAATCAGCCAGGATGAGGACAGGGACTGGAATTCCCAACCATAGCCAGGGTCGGCCGACGGGGCTCTCAGGTGAGGCGGAGGTAAACGGGCAGTGGAACAGAGGCAAAGGCCAGGGAAGAATGGACAGTAACTTAAGCTCTCCCAGAAGTGTCACTTGCTAATCGGTGGCCTCGTGACCTGGACTGGACATTCTTAGAGGCAATCTGCTCAGAAGTGTGCAAGGGAAGAAGCTGGACGATTAGAAAGAACCTGACATTGAACACTGAATGAGAGCCCCTGAATGTCCCCATGCTGTGTCATCCACGTCCCTCTGCCAAGCTTCCCTCTGATACATACACCCACGCAGATAAACCGTGAACACACGCAAACACAAACCTACGAACACACACGTACAGATTCACGAATAAAACACATGCACACAAACACTAAATGCATATATGTCTACACACAAAAACACCAAACGCCCTGAGAAAGGAACACATACATACACACATAACTCCCAAATACACACCTATAATGACGCTATGCCCACATGCAGAGAGACACACAGCCCACAAATCTTTAAGATAAAAAGTGGGGGTTGGGAAAACCACCAATTAATTGGGCCAAGTCTCAAAGGAGAGGAAATAAAATGAAAAATCCAGGCTGGGTTATAAAAATAAGTATTTTTTTCCCGACATGCAGGAGGCTCATTATATTAATTAAACATTATTGCAGTGAACGAGAGGAGGGAGGGTGATTAGGGCTGGGACCAGGGTAAGTGTTCTCTCCTGTTGCCCGAGGCTGCGGTGATCTTCAGATATTAATCTCTCCAAGCACTTGAACGCTGAAGAGATAAACACTTGAAATATGAAAATGTTTTTCTCCAGAGCAGACGCTGTGACCCTCTGGGAAAGGAGCGCAGGCTGTGCCAGGAGGCCAGCCGTGGTGCTCCGCTAGTCTGCCCCACTGCAGCCCCTGGGGACGGGGCCACGGCCACTTCTTGGGGTGAGGGGCAGTGGGCCAGCTCTGGGGAATCGTGCAGAAGGGGAGGACTGCTTCCCCCTTTTATTCTCCTGGCAACATTTAATCTACTAATTTCCAGAATGAACCCCTTCCCTCTGGAACATTTATGGGGACCTAGGGTCCAGGCGGGGGGGTGTGGGAAAATTGACAAATTGACAGCTAGCGCCCAGGGTGCAGAGGCTGACATTTGTGAGAGCCCATTGTGAAATTATCTGGAATTCTGCAAGCCAGTTGTCGCGTGCAAGCATTATTAAAAATTAAATTATAGAAAGTCACAATGAAATAAATTACATTAAAACCTAAAAGTAAAAAATTCTCAAAACTCAAGACGTCCTCATTATCTGAATACAATTTACCGGTACCTGTGCCCCCGAAGTTAGTTATGTGCATTACGTCTGTCTGATGGGCAGACACTGCACTTTCTCTGCTCCACCTCCAGGGGTGGGCGGCAGCTCGAATTCGACCCTAGTAGGAGTATTTACATCACTGAGAGTGGCAAACATGACAAAGCAGGGTGTTTCAATCCCCGGCGAGCTGGTAGTTCAACATTTACCAGAACATCACGGTAATGGGATGCGACAGGAGAGCAGTAGATGATTTGCTTCTGCCTGCTCAGAAGCACCAAAGGCAACCCCTTTCTGTCGAGGTGCCAGAGAGGTTTCTGAGATCAGAGTCTCTTAAAGGACAAGTGCCAGGTAGCTCTGCTGGACACCCTTGGGCATGGCAGCATTCCCGGCCCTCAACTCGGTTCTGCAGAAGCAGTGATACCCGAGGAGGAGGTCCCGTCGGATGTGAGGCTGCTGGCTTCCTAACGGGCCGTGTTAGAAACGACCCCCAGGCTGACGTTGACGAGGGGCTCCAAGAGGGCGGCAGCGAGTCCTGGCTCTGGGAACAAGGGGACACTGACTCATCCCGTCTCCTAGGACCTCCCAACTGCTCTTTCTTCCTCTTCTTTTATCTTGGCCTCTCTTGCTCCCTCCCAGCATCTAGGCTGTCCTGTAATCATAGGAGAGGGTAGGAACCACCAACCTGCTATTCTGTGGGGTGATGTTGTGAGCAAAGACTGTGGTGGTTTGCGGGCAAAGAGCAGGGGATGGCTCTGTGGCAGGAAGCTAGGAAGCCTGCCAGGGAATCTGAGCTGAAAAACGTGGGGAGGGCTCACATGAACCCTTTCGTTGCTTACTTTGCAGCTGGCTTACCTGGAAACGTCCTGTCGATTGGGCTGGTGCTGCTGGTCCAGGTGCTCCGGAGCCACTTGGCATGGTCGTACATCCAACCACAGGGCTCCTCAGGGAAATCGAACTTGCAGTTGAATCCTGAAGGGAGCTGCAAATCATTGTCTAAAAGGGGGGAAAAATAACCCAAAGGAAGGCAAATGAAATGGATTCAGAGAACAGCCACAGTGGTGCTATTTAAATGGCTGGCAAGGCCTGAGTGCAGAGCAGAGAAAAAGTGGCTCCCTTTGCTTATTCATTTAACTCATCTTGGCGATCATTGGCTTTCGGGTCAGCCTTTGGTCTCATCCTTCCCAGGCACGAAAGCCAAGTCTGCCAGGGGTTCCCATAGTGAGCAATTATAAACGAGGCCACCAAATGGTCTCAGGCTCTCATCAGCCTCTTCTGTCCACCTCGGAGAGCAGACAAATGTGAAAATCGCTGTTCCCTAAATGCCAGAGAAGGATATCTTCCCAGAGCCTCCATGGATGGCTGGCTCCTGCCAACCTGGCTCTCAGAAGTGATGGGGCAGCCCATTAGCTTCCAGAGAGGCTGAAATGCCAGGGAGGAGAAAGTGGCCTCAGGAACAAGGAAGGCTTGTCTGCTACCCTTTACCTCCTTGTGACGGGTCTCCTGTTTCAGAAGTCCAGGTCATTTCGGCACCCCCAAGGGGAGGCACTGCCTGGTGGCATGTTAGGGTAAAGTGAGGGGACCAGAGCAGCTGGACCTGCCAGCTGCCCAGCTCAGTGCTGACTGGGAGGAAAAGTAATTCCACATGGTGCTAAGTGCCTAAAGGCCCAGATCTGAGGTCAGCAGAGAGTGCATTCTCATGGAAATCTAAGAAGTGACCACCCAGCGGCTTGTCCCATCTGCTCGCTTGTTCACCTGCCTAAGTGAGGAAGACTGAACACGAGGCGTTTCTTTTGAGGCTCCACTCAGTTCTAAAAATTCAGAATGAGCTGCTGCCAAATACGTGATGAAGTAGGGGTGAGTGTGGAGGTGGGGAAAAGAGGAAATGGGAGCCCAAATCTGGACGCTTGCCGGCCACGGCTGTGGAGACAGCAGCAGAGTGTTGGCTAACGCTGGTAGCAGAGGGGAAGTGGGGTCTTTGGCCTTCCCACTTCCCTTCTTGGGGTTCCCAGGGAGGAGTTTCCGCGGGGATGGCCTAGTATGCAGGTTCAGAAGTCTAAAGAGAACAGTAGACTGGTGGAAGCAAACTGCTCACACTGTGGGGGTGAGGAGGGCTCACCTCTGAAGGGAAGGGCACCGCTGGCCCGAGAGGCAGAGAGTGCAACCGGGTGCTGTTTATGCCTCTCCTTCCCAAGGGGGGATATTTAATGCTTGCCCACCGTTGGCCAAAGTCAGCTTGAGTTGAGAAGAAACACATGGAATCTATTACAGAAGCATCAACCTGTGGCTTGGAAAAGTCAGTTCTTAGCCCTCACCATCCCTTGCTCCTGACAATTTCTGAATTTCTATTTTTCCGTTTGAAAATATGGAGTAATTCAATATACTGTAATTCCTCTCTAATGTTTATGTGCATACTGCATCTCAGGAACCAAATTCCACAATGGGATCTGATACCAAAAAAAAAAAAAAAAAAGCAAAGGGAGGAACCACCAAAGAAACCTCAAAGGAAACAAACCACTACAAAGGGGAAAATTATACTAAACTTCTGAATGTTTGCAGCAGGACCCTTAAATTTTCCTCTGGACTGCGACTTGGGCCCCCTGCCCTCCACCAAGCTAACTTTGCTAATCCGATACCATATATTAACGCCCCGTGCATTCCACTTTTGGCCCTCAAACTATCTTAAACATATCTTGCAAGGCTCTTCAAGTCTCTCCTTTTCACAAAACAAAAACAAGTTCATTAAAATGTCCGAATTCTGTATTCAACTGACTCTGACCAATAGTGTCCCTCCACCCACACAATATACAAAAGCACATTCCTAAAAGCATATGCATTAAATTATCATTTTTCAGTCACACAACTTCAGCATTTAGTTCTGGCTTCCCTCCCATTCTCCTTTGCAGCCACTTCTCTGGAGTCGGCCACTCCATCAGCGCAGCTCCACAGCCTGTCAGACAGCTGAGTGTGCGGGTTCAACAGACTCCGCCTTTCACCTACGGAGCCAGGGCTACACCTTCACGCCTCTGTCCCTTCCCAAGTCTCTTCACCAGTCTTCCCTCATTCTGTCTAATGAACGTTTAAACACGGTCAGTGATTTCCTGTAAATTGAGGCTGTCAAGCATTAGGTTCTAGCCAGAAATGCCAGGTGTTCCAAAATCTGTGGTTTTTAGGAATGTCCTCGTACTTAGTAACGTTAGTGGCATGATTTAAAATGTGTCGCACTTTTGGGCCCTGCTGACCATTTTTATCGAACGTGGATATGTTTAGAAGACGAAATGAAAGCAATACAGGTTTCCCTGTGACGAGGAGGAGGCCCTGCATTCTGAAGGGACATCGAAGTGCCTCTCCCCGTTTCTGCCTTTGTCACTGACATGCCCTCCCCTCACGGAGGATGCGCTATCTCATGGAGTTATAATTATTACACTTTCTCAATCAGTGGTGAAAGACACAGGGAAATACAATTAAGGCATGGTTAACTGCTGGGTTAACCCGACCACTGCGCTCCGCGAACCACGTCAGCTCCAGATGGTCCCCTGACTATATGGTGAAGACATCGCTTAGTAGGAAAAAGGACCACTGATGCAGATTCTGCAGATGCAAAGCGAGGGCTAGAGAAGAAGACTTCTCGGAGGAGGCTTCATGCCCATGGGGCTGCACAGGCTGTTCCAGTATCTGAATGCTTCCAGGCTGGTTGTAAACAGCCACTGCTCCAAGCCCCTGAGACCCACACTCCATGACCTCTGACCCAGGGGACCTCCAGGTTCCTGCCCCAGCTGCAGCTCAGCTGCCGTCCCCAACTGGTTGGCACCCATACCATCCTGGATGAAATATGACTTTGACCCCCATCCTCACCGTCCTCAAAGCTGCAGTTCTCTCCGCACTCTGTGGCCTCCTCATCGATGGGGTACGGGGTGGTGGTCTCTTCGCTCTTCACGGTGGGTCCCAGCGTCTCTACTGTAGGCTTTGCGTCTGTGTAAAGGCAAAGGAAGGGGCATGAATGTTGCATGCAGCAGCTTGCATTAAAATGCAGCAGGAAGAAGATGCCAAAACGAAGTTTCCTCTCTAAGTGTGCACTACCAGAGAAGGAAAAGAAAGAAAATCGAAGATGGAGACACACACACCCCTGAAGTCACCTCTGTGTGCTATAAATGATGTCAGGAGCATTGCGTGAGTTGAACAAAAATGGACCCGAGCTGCGGAAACAGCCCAGAGAGCCGGCCAGAGACAGACTCGCTAACGTACACCAGAGGTGTTACACGGCTGCGCAAGATGTTAACGAAAGTGGGCGACGTGGCCCGGAGGCGGGGCTCAGCCATGCTAAGGTGCTCTGTTTAGGGCAGAAGTGTGGCTGGGCACAGCCACCAAACGAATGGTGCCCATCAAAAGCGATTTGAGAAAATCTCAGTGCTTAACAAACAGAGCTTCCATTACATGGAAAACGCCTATCTGTGCACTTCCCCTTGGGTGGTGTTCCTCACTCCTGCTTTCAGGTGAAGTAGATTTCCTCCTTTCAGCCTTCTCTGAGTCAGACAGAACTTTCTGAACCAAAGCTAACCCAACCTAGGAGGCCCACCTATAACAACATAATCAGCAGCACCATCACCAAAGCCATAAGCAAAGCCAGACGCTTAGGAGCTGTGACCCTGGACAATGTTGTCATGTTTGCACAGAAGTGAATAGAAAGGAACATGGATTCAAAGGGACTCAGACTCCACTCGGTGGAAATAATTGGGGGCTGTGCCTTTGGGTTAAGGTGGGGCAGATTCAAATGTTTCCTGGAGGCAAATAGCTACCGTAAACTAGGATAAACCGCTTGGGGTTGGGCAGAGTCAAGTGTGGGGCAGAGGGTGGCAGAGGGCATCTGTCGGGCCTGGTTTAAAGGCGGCCACCATGACTGTTCCAGCAGATTGAGGCTACGAGGGGCAGGGGTGGGAAGGGGTGGGGAGGTGGCCCAGTGTGGCCAGATCTTGCAAAAAAATTTTTTGCCCACATGAATCCAATAACTCCCATGGAAGACCTCCAGATGTATCAATGTTGGCAACTTACTCAAAATATTATAGTAAGTAGAATGCAACAAAACTGGGCTGGGCCAAACCTGGCTGCAGGAAGTCAGCGCTGACCCAGGTGATTCACTTGCCCATCCATTCACTTGTTTATTTGCTCACTCCAATCATGCACTCAGCAACCATTTATGAGATGAATAAAATTGTGAGTCAGGTCCTTGGTGGGGCAAAAAGGACTTCTGGTAACTGGTATTCAAGTCCCTGTGTTGTGGGTGGGGTCTTCGCCCCAGAGCGCCAAAGAGACTCCCAGAACATTGCCCCTCCCACTTTTACAAGTGTTCCTTGGCACTATTGTGTGTGATTAGGCGTCTTTGTCAGGCCCCCTTCAGGACACCATTTAATAAAGCCAGGAGCTGAAAAGAAATCACTAAATACGCTGAATAGCTTTCTCACGGTCGACTTCCCATCTTTTTGCTATTGAATACCACGCACATAACCTTTCAGACTTCCCTTTGCTGGGTCTGCCTCTTGCTCACAGTAAATAGCAAATAACCTCGCAGTGTCCTAATTTGTAAGTTCAAATCTGTCACCGCGTCACAGGATCTCAAACTCAGTTGTACAGCAAACTCTGGGCAGCAAAGCAAGAAGTAATCATTTGAAACACAAACCAGCTAACAGGTGAGGCAGCCCTGTCAAATTATTTAGCTGCAGCGACTCAGCCCAGCGCCTTATTTTTTCCTGGGATCTTTCTGGGGTAGAAATGAAGAAGCGAACCAAGGATGAGTCCCAGAAATGAACTGATGTGTGAAAAGCAAGAAAGCCACATGCCCTAGCAGAGCAGCTTCTGGAAATGTTAGGTAGCAAAATGGGTGAGCTGGTGGGTGGAGGTGACGATAAACCCAGGGCCACAGGGGGCTGGCGAGGCCACAAGTGGGCAGGGCGTGTGACTGACAGCGAGGACACGGCAGCAGCCCTGTGACCGCGGTGTTTGTACTGGGTGCTCCGAGGTAACTGCCCGTTAAACTGCAATCGAAACCAGATGTCTGAGACTTCAAAGGGAGGGAGGCCGGCCCCAGCTCTGATCTTCTGAGGAATGACCAGGCAGGACTTTGAAATGAGAAACCTGTTGCTGACCATCACCAGTGTAATTTGGGCCAGGTTGGGGTGGGGGAGTAGTAAGTGGAAAAGGCCATTTGCAACTGTCCGGCCGGTCACAGAGCGGGCCAGGCCAGGAGAGGCAAGGCGCAGAGGGGCCCCGGAGGGCAGGGAACTGTAAGTCAGCCCCCAGCGAGCTGAGCGCCCTCTGGCGAGTCATTTCCTCTCTCTGGGACTCAGTTTCCTTGTCTGTGAAAGAGGGGTTGGCTTATATTTATGATTTTTTTTTCAAACTGTATGTTGCCCTCATTAGTAGGTTGTGGAGTCAATTTAATGGGTCAAGACCAGCATTGTAAAAGTAGGAAATACACTATTTCAAAGTGCATGCACATGGTGTGCATGAGCACCGCTTTGGGGACCTTCTGTGTCAGTCCTGTTCACTTGTCCTAACATATCAGGTGCCAGGCGGCAGTCCAAGTGCTCGATGTCTGTCATTTTACTGACCCCTCACAATAATCCGAGGAGGGGAGGGTAGCTCTGTCACTTTCATCCCCATCTTTCCGCTAAGCTAACTGGCCTGTTGGGAGGCTGAGTAAGTTGTCTGAGGTTATGCCACCAGTGATCGGCAAAGGCAGGGCTTGTGCATGGCAATCTGGGTGATAATACACTATTCCCCACAGGCCCACACGTGTGCTTGTAAGTCAGGTGGGTTGTTGTATAAATTTAAGTTGTGGATGATGGTTAAAAACATTTGAAAGCCACTGGCCCAGAGGCCTCTGGGTCTTGTGACTCTCTAATCCTCTGATTCCTAGGAGGCCGTAAATGCCACCAGCTTCTGTCGCTGCTGGAGGGAGAGTTTCCAGCACCCCAAGTGGACAGGTGACGCACACTCAGCAGGCAGCAGGGAAAGCTGGCTTTAGTCCTGCCTGATGGGGAGTAAAGTGCCTTCCCACTAAGTGTGTTCACTGGGCTGCCTTCAGTCTGAGGTGAGAGAGGCTAATTTGGGCCCGATTCCCACCTGCGGGCCTCCGCGGGCCTCCCCCTCTGCACCACCGCAGCCGGCACACAGGAGGCACTTTTCTCCCTGGGAGCCAAAAGCACTTCTCCGACATGCCCTTATTAATCCTTCAGGCTACCCTGCTGGAGGAGCTGGTGACAGGTACAGTGCAGACAGGAAAATGGAGACACCTGGGGCGCTGGCGGGGCGGGGCGGGGAGGCTCAGCCTGCCTGCCGCTGGCACGGGGCTCATGTGGCTGCCCAAGCCCCTCTGACAGGCAGTGTGGGCGCCCAGGGGAGACTCAGGGTCAGCTCTGTGGAGTTGGGGGCTGGTGCCTAGAGGAGAGGAGGGGTCCGACTTGGAAGGACCGGGCTCTTCCCGGCAGATACGAGAGTGGGCGTGTGTACCCAGCAGGCCTGGGCCGCCTGGCGGGGCAGGAACCAGCAGCCTCCTGCCACACACTGGGGAGTGGTCCCCGGCAACAGGGTCCCTCCGGAGCAAATGAATGCTTTTTACAGATGTGGCTTCGAAATGAAAATGCGGTCTCTTAGCCACTGACATCTGGAGGCCAGATTCAGACATAAACCAATTACTTTATTATCATGAGGGGTTTTTTTCCTTCCCTAAATCAACAGCCACAGCTCCCTGGCCTGAAGAGTTAGGGTCTAATTGAATTTGGGTGGGTGGTGTGTGGTTATGATTGGTTTTTGAGACTCGGGCTGGAAAGCTGAAATCACTCTTTAAAAATGACAAAGCCCCCTCCCTTGAGAAATTGTCCCAAGACCAGAGGCTGTGGTCCCCGTGGCCTGGGGCAGGAGAACGTGGCAGGGCCCAGGGTGGGCAGCTGTGCAGGGTTTGGGGCCAATAGGGCTTTAACCGAGGATGGGTATCCCCTCTGGCCCCGTCCACGTCACAGTCTGACCTTCTCCCAGGGCATCCTGAGAAGGCGGGGCCTTACCTGTCCAGTCACAGCCAAGCACCTCCAGCCGCATCCCGATTCCTGCTGGCGACCACCTCTCGGGGTACACCCGCACGTACTGCGCAGGGACGGGGTCAAACCTTCGGATGTCGGGGGTATCATAGTGCATGTTCCCTTCAAACAGCTGCGGGGGAGACAGGGTGCTCAGCCCTTCTTATGAAGGACCCCCTCCTCCATCATCCCTTCCCTCCCTGTCCTCCCCCTCTTCTCCTTCCCACCCTTCACATCCAACTGGAAGGCAGCGTCAGAGTTGACTCATGGTCCCTGCACATTACGGTCCTTGGGTGCTCCGTTCTCAGACCAAGGCTCTTATTCCTTGGGAGGGTGGTTAGAGACCCAGAACATGGAAGACGGGGAGCAGACATACGTGGTGATTGCCAGGTCCTGTCTTCTGCCCTGGGACCGAAACCGAGGGCTCAGAAAAGCATTAGGCTCCAAATGGAGTCGTCAGCTGGACTGAGCCAGAGAGAAGAGAAGGGAGTTTAGGCTGCCTTGCCCATTCCAAAGTTCTCAGTTTATGAGGAAAAGAAGTTCTAATCTAGTTCTTTTTCTAATTTTTGAAAGTCTAGATTGAGAAAGTCCCACTGACTGATAGGTCTTAAGTTCACTGAGAGGCTGAAGGGAAAGTGGTCATCGCCTTCTCTAGATTGACAACGATGCCATCTGGTCACACACTGAGACCACGGTTCTCCAAACCTTTGCTTTACCAAAAACTTCTACCAAAAAAAACCCTCCCCTACAGCCCCAATACACGCAACTGATGACAGTGGGACTGACCGCCCTGGTGGAAATTAGGTGGGGGACCCAACCCAGCGCGTACCTGGGAGCCGTTGGTTTAGGGGAATGTTGGTTTGGTGTGGGGACAACCAGGGGTTTTGGCTGATTAACATCCAGGAATACTGCAAAATCACCCCACTTTGCAGGATGCCCTGGTTCCACAGTTCCAAAAGAGGAGGGCAGCCAGGGGGAGGGCAGGCTCTGACCCTGGCTAAGACCATCTCCTTTCCCAGGCCCCCACAATGGTTAAGGAGAGCCAGGGTCAGCTCTCCCCGGGGAAGCCTGTGGTCCAACTTCTGCTCCATCCCCCAAAGGTTCCAGTTACCAAGCCCTGAACCTTTCCCAAGCCTCTGGAATTGCAAGCTGGGAGTTTACACCAGCATTGCAAAACCTCCAAGCCAGTCCTCATCTCTGCATTAAGAATGAAAACATTTTCTTAGTAAAGGGGCTAGACAGAGACATGTGATACCCCCTTCCTTGTTAGGGGCCCTGCTCCTCTGAGGAAAACGAGGGGGTAACTTAGAAATGAGGATGGGGAAGCCTGGCTAACTGGGAAATTAACCTGGAGGAGAGATGTGATGTCCTCTTTCCTTGCTGGGGCCACCCCACGCCCTGTGGAAGGCTGACCCTTGCTCCTCTGCCGGCCAGAGGGGGCGCACTACGCTGGCCTGCGCCTGAGGCCGGCCCAGCCTCGGTATGAGAGGGGGGAAGATGGAAGAGTCAAAACTAGGAAACTGCAAAGAAGGGCAGTAATGCTCAGAAAAACACAGTTGTTTTTGGAAGTAATATCCTTCGTTTCTATAGTTTAGCCTCCAAAAACCGCATCTCCTCTGGATGTCTGGCCAATGGTTAGGAAACTTTATCTGAAAGAGAATACAACGGGCATCGAACTTCACAGAAAGGCATTCGGGCTTTGGAATCAGACTCACGAGGTCTGAATCGCGAAGCTACCGCGGGGACACTGTGTGACCCTGGGCATGACGTCAAGCCTCAGTCTGTCCTCTCTACAATGGGAGTGGCAAGAAGGTCTACCTTCTAAAAATGTTCTAAGGATTAAAATAATAATAAGCATTAAAATAAGGCATTTAGTGCAGTGCCTGGCACAAAGTAATCTCTTAAGTAGAATTTGTTATACTGGAGCAGAAGGGTTTGGTGATGACCACCTGGATGGGAAACCAGCACCCTCGACTTAAACTGCTGGTTTAGGGGAAGGTTCCAGAGTCCTCCAGGAACAGCTTACCTTCGGCTGCTGGGTCTTGGGGTCCTGGATGTATTCCCAGTCCTTGCCGTTTAGGCTGTAAGAGACTTTGAACTTGCGCACAAATGCCCTGGCTTCCACTGCGGTGATGCTGTCTCCTCCTCGGGCCCCCTGGATGATGACGCCTTTCACCGTCTTGGGCACTCCCAGGTCCACCTGAAGCCACTCCTCGCCTGGCTCGACCTGAGGGATCCGAGGGAACCAGCCTGAGCGGCTGCTGACCAGGCGAGCGGCACTGGGGCTCCAGAGGTACTCCCGGGTGGAGGAGGCAGAGATCTGGGAGTCGGTGATGAGGCCCGAGAGCATCCCCAGCATGTTGGAGCAGGGGGCATCTGTGGAGAGGCGGGGAAGACACAAGAGGTCAGGGCTGACACCATATCAACTGGGGACCACCCCCCATTAGTCGGGAGCAGTAAAAAAGACCCAAATGGTACAAAACACTTTCAGTCAGCACTCAGTTCTTTGCATTTCAAGGTAGAATAGTGCTGTGTTCCGAGAGTGGGAGCCAGGCTGCCTGGGTTCATGTTTGCTCTGCCACTTATTAGCTGTATGGCCTTGGACAAATGATTGAATTGCTTGATGCCTCAGTTCCCCCAGGTCTAAAGGAGGACTAATAGTAGTACTGACCTCTTGGGGGTTGTTGCAAGGATACTGCTAGTTATTATGTAAAATAAGCCCAGTGCCTAGCATGTCTAAGCATCTAATGCTGTCAGCCACAGGCTCTCGTATCCTTGTTGGTGACACCAGTCCCCCTGACCCTCCCAGGGGTGGTGAGCACAGGCGGGAGCTCAGCTGAACGTTGTTTCCTGGGCGACAGTTTTCCCAACTGGAGGGAAGCCTTCCTGGGGTCAGATCTCTACTTCCGCAGGCATTATTGCAGCCCTTTCCTACCTTCTGTCCTTCCCACGTACTGTTCTGCTGTCCCAAACACTCCTCCCCTCGGCTGGCACCAGACCACCCTTCACTCATCCGCCAAGCTTACGTGCCACACTCCCGGAAAGGCTGTCCCCAAGTTTTTGATCAACAGTCAGTTAGGTTTCTGTGGTCACTCTTTCTCAGAGTGCCCTGTTCTTTTCCTCCAGACACACTTCTCAGTTTGTAATTATCCAGTACTTGTCTTGGTGAATTATCTGCCTTGCCCACTAGCCTGAAAGTTCCATGATGGCAGAGACCCCATCTGCTGTGCTCACTTCTCCAGCCCCAGCTCCAGCATGGGGCCCGGCCCACAGCAGGGTGTTTGTACAGCCAATGAGTGAGCGGAGAGGGCAGGGTCTACCGTCAATGTGTGTTAGACACTTGTAAACTGAATTACAGATCCTTCAGGTGGTCCCAATCCTCAAACCTACTGGTTCACTCTTCTCAGTTTTCCAGAAAAATGAGTTTTAACTGAGCCCTTGCTGGTTAGCCTGTGCTGACCTGGAACAGCAATGCGAAAGGACAAAATACAGTTCCCTAGGTAGGGTAAGGACGAACCACTCCCATAAGAGGGAAGCTGAGTCTTTGTGCAAAGGCGACCAGAACAGAAAGGATTTGTACTGAGAAAATGTGGGCTCAGTTCCTGGCTCTGCCACCTCCTGGTTGGATGACGCTGGGCAAGCTGTTGACCCTCTTTGAGTCTTGGTGTTCTGCCCTGCTGACCTCATAGGGTTGTTACGGACAGTAGACAAGATGGTGTGCAAAGAAGGCATGTGAAACACACAGAGACCGTGTATATGTGAGGTATTTTAACTATTACTAGAAGCCCAAGACAGTATCCCACCATGAAGCACTCCCTGTATGAGCTGGAACAAATGACCAGGGGACAAGATGGTAAGCAGATGCACACTGAAGACCCTTCCAGGTCAAAGGAGCCAGTTGTTTGCTCTGGTCTTAGTCTACAAGATGAAGGGTGCAGACTTTCCATAAATGGCTGGGGCTGGTCCAGCCACCATCTTCTCTCCTCCCCACCACTGCCCCGGCTTCCTGATGCTATCCCTGTGCCCGCTGTGGTCCTTCCAATCTGTCCTACACGTTGCACCCTGGGGGTCTCGGCTCACATTCCACGCCCACCCCCTCACTTTCTCTTTTGGTCGCTCCTGCCCCTGTGCCATTGAGCAAGCTGTGACCCCTCCCTGGTGGGCCTTTCCTCCAGTCCTTACGAGGTGAGGCCTGTGTGCCCTCTGCTCTCAGCTCCGTCACCACTTCCTCAAGGAAGTCCTCCTCCTCCCTGACCTCCAAGGTGGGGTCAAGTTCCCTACAATGTTCTTTATCATAGTTTGGATTTTACTTTCATTTATGGGTTTGTTTGTGCATTATTGTGTCTTCCCAACTTGTCCAGATGTCCCTACGGAGTTGGGTCTCTTGTGCTCATCACTGTATCCATGACGCCTTGCATAGTTCTTGGCCCCCAGCCGAGGCAGCGGAAAGTGTTACTTGAGAGCTGGGCTCTAAATTCAAACTGCCTAGTTTCAAACCCTGGCTCTGCCACTTAGTGGCGAGGGGACCTACGTCTCCAAGTCTTGGTTTCCTCATCTCCAAAGTGGGGAGAATAATAACATGTAACTCATAGAGTCCTTATGAAGATTATAAAAGGTGCATTCTAAGCACTTAATACACCTTAAGTGCTTAGAATGGAACCTGGTACCCAGTTAGCATTCAATAAATGTTAGCTAGTAGAAATGGTAGACTTTTGGTAAGTATATACTGAATGAATGAATGAATAGAGGAATTCCACTAGGACTTGAGTCCTTGAGCCAATCCTTCTAGAAAGGTCACGTGCGCAATCGTGCTGTTCACAGAGCCCAGGATGCCACCAGCTGCCCAACCTCACTGGAGACCCTCTCACCTGTGACCCGGCAGCCAAAGAGCTCCAGCCGCAGGGCGATGCCAGAGTGCCAGGTCTGAGGGCGGACCCGGACGAACCGCGTCAGCAGCGGTGTGTGCAGCTTGTTCAAAACCACCTCCGTCGCGTCGTTGTTCGCTTGGAATACCTGTAACGTAAGACGCGAAACCACATTCATAAAACCCCCAATTGTAGTTGGGCCACCCGCGCAGCCTTTGAAGGGGGTGGGAAAGTTCTGTTGAATTTTATTTCCCTCAAGTTTAAAAATAATCAGTGGGTTTGTTGTTTGGGGCGTTTTTGGAAGCACCATGAAAAAAAATTTAATTTCTCACAGAGCTCTAACTTGAAAACAATAAACGGTCTTCACAAAAACTTTTGGAGGCAAAGAAAATTTTGCCTCTGGGCTGAGAGCAAGCAAGGAAGGCACTGTGAAAAGGAAAACACTTCAGAAGCTGAGAGAGAGAGGGGGAAAAGTAGACTATCCTTTAAAAAATGGAGCAAAAATGTCATCTTTTAGGGCTAGTGGACCTCACTTACTAGCTTGAACTTGACTCTCCCGCTTCTTCATGTTGCAGGCATACAGTAACGTTTGCAGGGTATTTAATAATTAGGAAGTGCTCCACAATTGTTTTTGTTAGTTACGCAGAGGCCTCCTTGTGCCGCGAACGGGTGGGAGGCAGCGTCCACCCCCAGTGCCCGTGTGTCAATCAACATGTTCTTGGTTCTCCCCGGTCTTTGTTGTAGGGTCAGGGTTGCAGACGGTTCCCTTGGAGTCCTGCTCTGACTTCCTCTCCCTGTAGTCCCCGCCCTGTAATGAAATCCATCCCTGTCCCCATCTGACCAATGCATCTCTTACGGGAGGAAAGGCTTTTTGGAATAGCTTCTAATCCAACATGGTGGGAGCCAGTCCTAGCTTACCAGATGGCCCAAATCAATAACTGCCATATGGACCTTATGCTTTTTTGTGTTTGCTCTCCATTAAAAAAGTAGCTGGAGCAAGTATATGTGAGGTTCTTTTGGTTTTCTTGATAAGGGTGGAGGGAAAGGCGAAGTAACCAACCATCACTTTTAAATCATACCTGTCATAGCTGTAATAACCAAGTGACGGTAAAGCTACTCACAGCCAGCTGTGCCACAGCTGGCAACTTCTCCTGGGTAGGGAGTCGATGAATCAGCTCCCTGGTACCTAGATCCGCCAGGTGTTTGGTCATGGACGGGGCTGGGAAACTGGTATATCTGAGTAGGAATAGCTTCAAGCCAGACACTCTGTAAAGCCAAGTGCATCCACGATACCCCAAAGTTAAGTATTATTATCCCCACTTTATTGATGAGGAAACTGAGCCATCTGTCTGGATCCAAAAGTCCTTGCCATGTTTTTAGGTTTCAGGCTGCAGTTTCCCAGGTGGACTGTATGTTGGTGCCAAGAAGTCATGGAGCCCTTAGGGTCTCTATGCATGGACTGACTGGGTGTAGAGCTGCTTCCTGGTGTGTTTACGATCCCAATTTAGAATGCTCTGGGAAACAGCAAAGAACAGCATGGAAGCTCAGAGCTAATGAACAAGGTGGTCCTTTCTTTCTCAGGAAGTGTAAGCTGAAGCTCGGACTTTCGGCAACCTTGACACTGCCACATTTCCTGCTTGCTAAGGTCCAAAGTTAGAGCCATTAATATAAAGCACACCATTGCCAGTGAGGACGAAGGGTTAAGAGACATCACACCTTCTGCAGCCAAATGAGAAGTGACCTACTTAAGACAAATAGAGGAAAGAAGAGGAAGGAACAGGTTTCTGCCAGCCCACCATACTCTGTTTAAACCTCTTTTTCCAGGTGCTAAGCCCACGGAGTCCCGGGGGGCCTCCTGTGCTGACCCCAAGGACATCAGTCTCCTCCTTGGCTGCCTTGGTGGTCGCAGGGAGCACAGAGGCAGGAAGGCTTGACCACTCATCTCTGCCCGGTTCCATCTGGCTGCTTCATGCACAGGGACCAGAGGGGGAGGGGAAGGAAGGGCGCGAAGACAAAGCTGGGAAGGCCAAAGGCCAAGGAAACACACAGAAAGTGGGCGAGAGCCGGACACCTGGGAGAAGGCCTACAGAGAGAGGCGGAGACATGCGGAGAGAGGTGCGGAGGCTCTTCATGTCCGGCAGGGGAGACTGGAAGCCTCCTTCCAGGGCCCGGGAAGGCCCCCACCTCACCATGCCCATTCCTTGGCTTCTTGGGCGCTTATAAAGTACTCTGTGGCTCTGAGGGAAGGGAGAGAGGAACTGAACCCATTCAGGGAAGATTAATCAGTGCTCCTAGAATCCTAGAATTCAGCATGAGGCAGAAGCTTTGTGTTTGTTTTTTGTTTTGTTTTGGCAAGGAAGAAGCAAATGCAGCACTTTGCTTATTTCAGGACGGGTGCTGTGAGCAGTGGGAGGCCACCACTGGCCAGCTCCCTGAGGATGATGACAGTGACTGTGTGTGGCCGCCATCAGGAGATGCTAAGGAGTTGGGGGGAGGGGGCCTGATTGGCCATGTGAATGCGTAATTGGAGTGTTGAGTGGATTTGAACTTTAACACAGCTGCAATCCACGGCACACACACCATGCTGGTACTGTTTAGTTAGAAACACAGCACGTCTTACGTGTTTTTAATATCCAGTTTTATCTTATCTGACCCCTTCATTTCTCAGCCTTGGCAGATAATACGAAGAAACCTTTCTTCCCCTACCTCAGTGAGGAAATGACTGTGTCTTTGGACTGCCTTCGGGAGTCTGGCATGTGTGTGTGAGTGTGGCTGCATGTATGTGCTCATGCATGCGTACACATCCAGGGAGAAGGCCAGTCTTCCCATGGACACATGTGGTCACAGGCTTTGAGGGAGCACCCCCAGGTCTCTGCCCACAGTGACATCAGTCAGCAAGGGAGGCACACACTTGGTCTGTCTGCCCTAGCCCACCAGCCTGGCTGCTCAAACGGAACTTCACTCAGCCATTGCATTTTGCTCAACTTCTCCCACCCCTGGCACCATATCAGGCTCCTTCCACGTGGCCTCACAGCGCTTCATGTTTCTGGGCCCAGTTCTTTCTGGTTTCTTGTTTGCTCTTGACCTCTGCCCTCCGCAATTGGGACCCTTTGCTGAAGGAATACCGTCTTATTTCAGTAAACTACTTATACACCTTGTACTCTGAGTGTGGCATGGGGGGGCTGGGGGCCCAAACACCACTGAGCTAGGAGCCGGGAGACAGACTCTACTGCTAATTATCTCAGAAGTGTGAGCCCCAACTGCCTCCTCTATTAAACGAGGGGACTGCGTGAGCTGATTTGTAAGGTCCTTTTTGCCCACAAGATTCTAAGCCTTCACAAGAGTTTTCAATCGAGCACTGCCCCAGGGCAGTTCACTTTGTCACACGGCATTTTAGTTACTCACTGTCCCTGACAGCCTAAGTGGCCTTGGACAAGTGCTGTGGACGTTTATGCACCTTAAATGGTGACCAGAACCATGACGAGCGCCCACTCAGAGGAAGAGCATACCTGGTGGCTGCTTTGCTTCCATAACAGTTCAAATTATTAATAATGGAGAGTCATAAATAACAACACCTTGGGCCTTATGTATTGCCTTTTGCCCAAAGATATCAAAGTGCAATTTATGGAAATCTATTTTAATGAAATATTAAGCACTTTCTATTTCTCCTGACCCAATAGATTTTAAGGTCTCTATTTTTCTCCCTGCATCTCCCTATTTATGGCTGGTAAATGCTATCATATATTATACATCCTTATGACTCTCTGTGGTTTCAGAATCACCTTTCATAAGTTTTCTGGCGAAATCCTTTGAGATAGATTCTTGGCTTCCAGGTTGCGTGCCAGGAAACTGGTTTTATTCCCTATGCCCGGCCGGCTCACTGAGTGGCTATCGGTAAATCAATAAACCTTAGATGCCTTGGTCTCTCCTTCAGGAAAAGGAAGCAGGAACAGGCTTGCCGATAGACACTGTAAGTCTACCAGCCCTCCTCGCTGCCTCCAGCGTTGACATAACACCCAGGCCAGAGGTGAGAGGGGAAGCTTGGCACAAGCCACAAGCGGATCTTGGTGAGAACGGGAGCGCTCCCGTTCTGAAAGCCATTGGCTCCCAGGTCGAACCTCGAGGCCAAGCATTTTCAAGCCATAACTTTGCGGTGAGGTGTCCATAACGCTGAGAAAACGCAGTGGATTGTCAGCAGAAGGTACACCCGGAAAGGCGTATATCTAATGCGATCAAATCATAACATCTGCTTTAAAAGCTGGATGTCACAGATGGTATACATTTTTCTTAATTTTAAAAGAAAAATGCTAATTTGGTTGCTTTAGCATCCAAAGGAAAACCTGAAGTATGTTCAAGGTGACCCTAGCTTTCTTTAGAGGTGGGAATAGAGAAAAAAAAATCTATAGATATAAAAGCTATGTTGAACATAAAGATTTCTCCAAATGTAGCTTTGTAAACCAAGTTTGAAAAATAATTCAGGGCACAAAGTGGTCTGGATAATCCATTTGGTGTCTCGCTGCATTCTGAACATAATCCAACACTTTGCAATTGATTCTTGGGACCTTTGGTTTCTTTTCAGTGAGACAGAATCTGAAACAGCAGCACCTCACGGATTTTCTGATTTGCACCTCTGGGGGAGGGGGCACCTGCCAATTAAATTGGCTGCTATCCAACATCCCAGTTTGGTTATTATCTATATCCCTCCCCCCGCCCCCCACCAGGAAAAGAAAATCAGCATGTTTTGACTATGCCTGTGAGCTCATAAGGTGTGGACTGTAACACTATGTAAACTACAAGAAAATTATAATTTGAGAGCGTCACTGATAGTTTCTAAGGTCAACCTTTCCCTCTTTTTCACCCCATTTCTAGGCGCAGCTACCTCTCCCTGCTGACCCTGGCTTGAGTCCTCGTTAAATAATATGCAGTGAATTTGGCACAGCTAGGAATAGTGAGCATTTCAGCCTGCCTACCCTGGAGGCCTCTGGGCTGGGGCATTTTCTGCCAGACCTAAGCCCCTTTCTTACACATTATACTGTCTTCCATCAACATCCCGGTGCCCAGGACAGTGGAGATGCTCCACGTCCCAAAGCCTTTGAGCGCAGCCTCACAGTGTTCCCGGGCTGCTCAGCTGTTCTCAGCGAGTAGGTGGGAGATGCAGGCTCCGATTATGGGCACCGCCTCCCCTTTGAGGGGGCTTTGGTATTCAGTCTGCATACACGGTCTCCTCATCACCTATGATGTGACCTACAGTTTATTTCTATTTTTCTGTAAATATCTGAACGCAGCCAGCTCCAGGGGCTGCAAAGGAAGCAGGAAATTTTTCAAAGCCTGCTCAGTGCTGGGACCCTGAGGTAGAAAGTGTGCAGGTGATGTTCTTCTACTTCTTTCTTTAAAAAAAAAAAAAGAAAGAAAGAAAAGTACTTGTTTCCACTAATAAATGTTTCACTGCACCTAAAGTTCTCCTTTTCTATCTACTTGGTACAGACGCAGAGGAGGAGGAGGAGGACAAAGCAGACGGCAGAGAGAGGTGGCAGGCGTGGAGGGCGGGAGCTGGGGAAACCCGGGGTAGAAACAAATGCTCCGACTCATCCTCCCTGCAGAGCCCAGGGGCCTGTCCTCCCTCTCCACCCCCGGCCCTCACACTTTCTCTGCAACCAGCCATAGGATCTGCACGTAAAAATAAACTGCCAATCAATGAATGCCATCCTGTTTAATTAATTGGTTGCAAGAAACAGGCGAGGGTGGGAGGTGTGTGTGTTGGGGGAACTGCTGCACTCAGGGAAAACGATGTTACAGTAATGGACATTTCTTCCCCCCTTTTTCTAAATCATCGTCCTGACATTTCTCTCTTAAAACTCCTCCTTGAAGACTATAAAAAAATTTTTTTAAGCTTTCATTCTAGTGGATGTGGGAACTTAGCCAGACACAGAGTCAGAAAGGATGTGTCTCTCTCTCCTGTATACGAGAGAGAGAATTTACGTGAGGGTAAGGATGGGGGCGGGGCAAAGACAGTTTCCTAACCACTGAATGCTCATTTATGACCCATGCCCTCCTGGCTCCTCCTCCTTTACGTTAGAGCTGTTTTTGTCATCAAGCTGTTTTTTGCTAATGTGAAGGAGGAGAGGGAGAAGTAGGAGCATGTCATGGGGTGCAGGGAGGGGGAGGCCTGTGGGTTTCTTTCTGGGAGGGTGCGGAGGTGGGGGAGGGGGGGTGTGTACATCCCCATCTGCATCTGCGGGATTATGTTACCCCCATGGAGACACCGAGCCCTGGAACACAGCACACTAACAGGATTAGGGTTTCAGGATCTGAGACAGGAAAGCATCATGGAGGAGGGAGAGGAGGGCCGCTCAGGGATTTGGGGCTGGAGGAGAGATGGGGCGGGGGAGAGTGTAGTGACAGAGCAGTGAAGGGCTGGAGGGAATGGTCATTGTCCTCCTGTGAGGGCAGGGTGGGGGGGGCAGACATTCTAACTGGGTAGGAAGGGACCTCCACTTGGAAAACCTCCTAAAAGAGACATTGCCACATTTTTTGTAACTTGCAGGTGGGTAGCAGAGACACTGAAAAGGTACAGGGAATGAGATTCCTGAGCCCACCTGCCACCTGTCTAGCTCTTCCAGGGGAATCTCAGCAAACTGGAGAAGGAAAATGGCGAGAGCAGAGAACCTGACGATCTACTGGATGAGGCTCATCCAGGGACTCTAGGGTTTGGGCAGAGAGCACGCTTTCCCAGCCCAGCAAAATCAGGATGCCCTTCCACATCCTTTGCTTATCTGCTCCGTCCCAACAGCCCCTGCGCACAGCAGTGGTCTGGGCAGCGTGGGGAATTCAGCACCAAGGCTGAAAGCGCCAGGGAGGCTGGTCTCAGCTCCCAGAGACAATTCAGCACCCACGGGAGTTGGGTGAAGCCAGCCAGGGGAGCTTGATAGAGTAAAGGTTCTAAGCATATGTATAATGAAATTTTCCCTTGAGCTTCCTAAGTGGAGAGGCTAAAGGTCTGAGCTCATCCCATGGCAAATGGATAAGGAATAAACTTAATTACCTAGGGCCCTGGATTCTTCTCAGTTATAACTGAGGGGGGCAGATAAACTGGGGGACGTGAATTTGGAAAAGGCATCGGCCCCCTTCTGAACACACATAAGCCTGGTGAGACAACGCAGTCACACCCACGACTTCTGAAGGCTGATGCCCGTTCCCGGCTGATGGTTTGAGTCACTGTCCTAACCTTATTTATATACAATAAACACAATTACAGCAATCGAAAGGACAAGGGGAGGCCAGTCATCTACCAGAAGGTTTTAAAAAAAGGTATTTTTGGAAAACGCGACATTATTAATTGGAGGAATGATTGCACTCCTAAGAGAAGCAAGAGGCCGGGAGGGGCACGCTAATCGCAGGCAGCTCCGTTGCAGCCCCATCAAATGCAGGGAGCGTTCTGGATGACTTCTCAGGCCACTTCCAGACCTCGGATTTTAAAAGAGGCACATAAATATCCCACGGGGCCTTGTTACTTTTTACATTGATAACTTGCTTCTGCTCAAGAAGAGCTTTGTGGGCCTAATACATTAATTATACCGGCAGAGAGCCTTCCATCTCCAGATCCCAAGGTGCTTTGCCAACAGCAGCCACAGCGCCATTCCGCTCGGGCAGACGGCAACACCGAGGCACAGGGCTGCGCAGAGAAGTTTCCGAGGTCACACAGCAAGCACGTCGTCTGAAAGCAGACGCCGCCATGTGGTCCGCAAACCGCGAGCCAACTGCTCTGAGGGGGCTCGGTTTTCCGACACGGCTCTCTCCTCCTCCTCAGCCTCTGATCTGTTTCACAGAGGTTTTGAAATCTCAAACGGCTTTCGAAATGATGAGTTTTAATTTAGAAAATAAATATAGGACAGAGGATTTTTGAAGTGGGGCGTTTGTTTGTTTTCAAGGAATGTGGCCAAATCAAATGCAAAGCAACCTCTTTCAACTCTACATCCTCAGAATTCTAGGACAGAGCCCAGACTCTGAAATGCTGAGCCTGGCACTCCACGCCACGCTGTCAGCGCGCGACTTGCCTTCGGATCTCCACTCTGACAGAGGCTCTCCTAGAGAAAGCACACCTCCTGACCTCGAGACCGAACATCTAGGAAGCCAATTTCCCCCTGGATGCAAGATGATGAGCCAGGCGTGTGTCCACCGCCAGTCTGGAAATCAAAGCCTGCCGACCAGGTGCCTTCTACAGGGTTCTCCATGTCCCTGGGACAAATTCCTTGTCTTTGAAATCTTCAATTTCACAGTCTTTGAAACACCGATGGAAGTGTATAAGCCGGAGCCTGAGGGTTTTCTGAGCCCCTTGGAGGTCATTGTCACATTAATTTGATGAGCTTAGTGCATTTCTGCCACTCACTATGGGGTCATTCTATACATTCTTGGACCCAAACCTTTCCTCATCCCCAGCCCCTCCCACCCTCAGTGTGGTCACCAGGATATGTTTAGCAACACTCCTTCAACTAGAAGTGTTTTAAATACATCAGACTAGCCCAGCGACTCGGCGACTAAGAGAAAGGTAGCCAGGGCTGTGTCAGCAAGGGAGATGCCCACACTCACCAAACGAGGGAGGGTCGAAGACCAGGGCTTTTGCTTGGACATATAAGGGCAATGGCCTCTGTCCCCCTGTCCTGACATCAGTCTTGGTCTCCTTCCCTCCAATGCAGACTCACGGAACCAGGTGAGGAGGACCTTGGCTAAGGCCTCCCTCTTTCTCCGGGCCTCTCCTGGCTTTGTGTGTACATAACTGTGCCTATAATTACAGACACATCTGTGAACCTTCTACTGCTGTATTTACAACACTCCGTCTATGTTTGGGGTGTTATTAATACAGCTGGGGAAACCAAAAGCAGTCGTTTTCTGCTTGTGGTTTCTGAGCAAATCTATGGGAAGCAATTTGTATAATCCAAGGGAGCACATGGGCCGGGCCATGGGCTGCCTCAGACGGACGCACCCTCTGCCTTGTGGTTATACCGTCAATGCGCATGAGGGGGCCCGCCCTACAGAAAATCATAGGTTCCATGCCTATGGCATGTGGAATTGGACAAGGATTCGGGAATGTGTGGTGCATATGGCCTGCATAACTGTGCTGCGTTTGGCCTGGAGGATGCTTGCAATGCCCACAGCAACATTGTAAGACCTTTTTCGTAGGCAAACCCCACCGCGACCCGTTGGATGGAAGAAGACGCTGCTGCAGGCTGGGGAAGGCTGGAAAAGAGTCCTGAGTTTTCCTCGCTTCCTGGCCACAGGGAGAAGGTCGTCCCCCGACCAGGCCCAGTCCTTGCCTTCACCCAGCCTGGGTCCAAATTGTAAACAGCATTTTGCAAGGAAATAGCATAGCCATTCTCCATTACCCTGAGGGCTCATTAATCTTGTTTTTCTCCAGTTTCCCAAATTCCCTGGCCTTTGGTACATTGCATTGCTGTTGACAGTGACCAGGGAATAAAATCAGGTTCCCACATTTCTGCTCCAAACACCGCCATCCCCTCTTCACACCCCGTGTACTGGTTTGCATCTGTGAACCCTCCCCCATTCGCAGAGCGGAGCCGGCTGCTGCCTCCTTCTCAGCTACACTGTGCTCACAGGTCCTGCTGTCTGAATTTTGCTTTCAAGCCTGCTACTTAGCACCAGTTAGCTTGGCACGGCGCCCACCATCCAGTGGCTACAAAGAAAGGCTCAGCGGTAGCGCCCGGCATAGACGGAGCCTCTCCCTCCACTGCCCCCAAGTCCCCTCCTCACCCCGCCTCCCCTTCATGGCATCAAATCAAACTGCAGCAGACTTGACAAATCTATTTGGCATGGTTCACTCAACTATTTCAACCCGAACAGCCCAGAGAGCCACATTGAGGCTCAGGAACGGGATGGAATCTGCACATTAAATACAGACATCTAGGGGGTCGATCTGCTAATGAAGGAGCACTGGAGATCACCCTTGGAGGGGAGGATCCAGCAGGTCTCCCCTGTCACCTGCCTGCCACTTGCGGTGGGGTGAGGGAGTGTGGGGGAGGGGGCAATGCCTAATTGGCAGGCTTTGCATTCCCCTGCCTCCTTTTAGGTACCAGGAGGATGAATTTCTAATGGCGAGAGACAGGGCTATTCCTCTGGCCCAGCGCCTTTATGTGGGCAAGACTGAGTCACTAAACAACCAGGGAACAACAGCAAAACAAATGCAAAATTACCCCTTGGCTACTGAGGGAAAAAATTTAGCCAGTAGCCAAGGGTGGGAAGAGGAGGCAAGAGACAGAGAGAGAGAAAGAGAATGATGTGTCCAATATGAAAAAGTTGAGAAGAATGGTTCTAAAGGAGCCCAGAAAGCAAAATTCAATTCTTAGGAATATCTTCCCTGCAGAACGAATACCAGGGATAAAGCCAGGAAGGACAGCATTCTATCAAAATATGCAGTGCTAAGGTATTTCCAAAAGCAGATTTCCTACAAATGGTGTTTTAAATAGCATCCCAGTCCATCTGCGTGCTTTTAAAATCGGCTTATGCTACAGTCTCCCTCTGGCCAGCGCTGCTTAGTCATTGAGCTTGGACAGGGAGGCGGTCAGGTGGGCCTCCTCCCCCTCCCCCAGGACCCACACCTACCCAGCCGCTGGCCCTCGCCTACCTGGCTAAGCTTGTCGGTTCTACCAGTTTCTTACTACAGAGGGTGGGTGGAGAAAGAAGGCGTGAAAATGAGTGGGGTGGGATGAAGACTCAGTCCACAGTGTGCCTAGCCCCCAAGGCCCACCCAGCTTGCCATGGCCAAGTGCTGTTTGACAACTCTTTCTGAAACAAGTGACATCAATGAGAAACTAGACTGGGCTCCGTATGGCAGGGTGAACAAGCCTCTCGCTTGCTTTATCTGTGAAATGGGGAATTTCTGCGTATGTGTGCACTGATACCTAGTAATATCTAGAAGCCACGATTTTCAGATGAATGGTGCCATGTTACTATGGCAATTTTAATTAAAAAAAAATTCACTCCTTCAAAAACTCACATTCCCCGAATGAAACAGTGCCGCCAACATTATAGCTCGGGATTTTCTGGGTCCAAGATTTCCAGTTGCTCCAGGAAGAGCAAGCTGCCTCGGGTCAGTGACGGCAGCTGAGCAGACTCTGTTTGGAGAAGATCGGTGGCCCCTCTAGGTCTGGCTGAGTGTGTCCCATTTTGATCATTCGTGACCCAACAGACCAGGGGCGTGGCGGAACTACAGCACTAAAACATAGGTGCTCTTTCCCTCTGTCCCCAGTTCCCTTCAGAGAAGGGTGAGCACTCTCCCTCCAGACCTGAGAGCCAGCCAACGATGAACAGAGCTCCCCGCACCCAGGTAAGACCACTGGCCGTTACCAGTAAGCCCCCCAGACACCGAGCACACAAACACATCGCCAGCGCCAGCTGCCGGCCTGTTTGCTGCCAGAATGCCATGCGTCTTAAGAAAACTGAGTGCCAGACATTCATCCACATGGACAACAAAAGCCCCACATCAGGCAGCCGGACACACCTCTGAGAGCCACAGACACCGAAGGCACCAGCAGAGAGAATTCAATGCTTTGCTGCCAAGCACGATCGCCAGTTCAGACGCCGTCCCTGACAAACTAAATTTCTCCTCATTAAGTATTGTCCTCTTTCTTCTTCGGGAGATTGTGATTCCCCCTCAGGATTTGTGCCCCTTTCATTTCCAGACCTCGGTAACTCCTGAACTGCCATTTCGTGTGGTTTTGTGATTGTTAACCCAGCATGTGGAAGGGACGCAGGCCATAAATGCTCAATGAATCCTGTGTGGAGAGACGCGGGCTGGGAGCACGTTTTCTCCTTCATTTGTAGTCAGAGAGCATGCTGCATGTTCTCTCTCTCTCTCTCTCTCTCTCTTTCCCACCTCTCTCTCCTCTTTCTGCTCTGCAAGATGTAACTGCAGCCAGGCTTTTGGAGAAATGGTATTTTCCAATCATTTTAGGATAAAGAACATTTTCCGGGCGAGTGTCTCCCAAGCCTCCATCAATTATTTGAGCCTCAGTGAGCATGGCCTCCTTCCCTGTGTGGGGTCGACTTGAAACTCTTCTTGCCCCACCCCTCCTGCACCATCCCAGCATGCCTTTGAGGCAGGGAAGTGGGTTTACCTTGTGGTTTTTGCCATGCCGGTACACCATCCAGTCTTCGCCATTAGTGCTGACTTCCAGCTTGTAGGATTTGACATAATAGCCATTCTGAGTTTCCCTAGAAATCGCTCCCTGTGTTGCAATGGCCGTGAGCAAGGTTAGAAAGCGCAAGTCCACCTGAGGAAGAGAGGTGGAGAAGTAAGGGTGGGGGGTGGCTCGCAACACAAGGCAGCATCTTGCTTTTTCTTCAAAGGACACAGTATCGCACCTGTGGCTGTGATGCACTCACATGCATTGGTGATTAAGGACCAATATGCCATTCCACTGGATGGTTAAACTCAACTTAATTGACACTGAATTGGACACCTTTGAAATTGTAACATGTATTTTTTCCCTCCTTTTTATTCTTTTTGCAAATCTGAATGGACGGTATTAAGTTTATCTTAAAGGAATCATTGAACACCTAGTGGAAGGAACCCTTCTTACTAAACCACAGCCTGCCTTGGAGAGCGAAAGCAGATTCTGCTTTAAAGGAACAATGGCTAAATCCAATCCAATCCACTTCACTCTGATCCGGTTCAGTTCAATCCAATTGACTTATAATGCCCTACTTCCAAAAGTCTCAGCTCAGGGCTACCGCCCCTCCCCTCAGTACCTTACTCCATTGTGTATTTAGTCATTCAGGTCAGGAAGGGGTCAAAGGGCATGCAGAGTCTGCCCAAGCAATTAGGCTTATGCACCAAGTCCTGACCTTTGGCTCAGTGAGAAGGATGGCCACCATTTTGAGGCACGTCCTCTGCCACAACACCGAACCCATTTGGAGATTGCGGGATGTCATTCCTTTGCCGGCCACAGCATTTCTTAATGGTAACCTCTGTGTGATCAAAGCGCAGCCAGTACGCACTGGTAGAATTTAATTCGGCAAGCATTTATTGGCTATTTAATATGCACTCAGCACTATTAAGTATTCAAAAGAAGCGCCCGGTGCTGTGAATGTGCATGATAAACAGGTGGGCAGCAATAAGAGAAAGTATGTGATTAAGGACCAAAACTAAGGCTATAATCAAAGGCATGCCCATTATAAGGAAGAACTTTCTGGAAGTGCTGCAGGATGAGAAGGATTTTTGGGGAGGCAGAGGGAAGATAGGGACAAATGGCCTCAGGGTTGTGCTGTGAGAACCTCCCTGGAAGTTTCTACGTGGCGTTCCTCCCTTCCCCATTGTGTGCCCTGCAATGTCCTTCTCAGAGCAGAGACACCACGTCGCGTCAGAGCTCAGACAGGCTTGTCGCTGGGTCACAGGCTGTCTGCCGTGTGTCATAAGTCATTGCTCTAGCATGGAGCCAGCAGCTTGCTCTCCCCTGGGGATGAGAACTGGACCAGCCTGTCATGCAAGGAAGGGTCGCTCGACATGACTGCAAGTCTTATTCAGGAGGAAAGCAAACAATAGTCTGCAGAGATGCTGCGGAGCATCTGGGCGACTAGAGTTTCACTGCCGGTAGTGACATTTTCCCATGTGTTCTTCTGATAGCTATGTGCAAATCCTTCCTGGCAGGGCTCCTCCCCAGCAGCAAAGATCAGGAGAAGCTGCCATGCTCAGCTAGCAACTCAACAAGCCTGCCCTTAGGAAACTGTCTGCTGTCCCCTGCCCCCCATCAAATTTTGGATGCCTGTCTGTGCCAAGAATAAGGGAGAGCTGGGGCTGTTCATAGACTGTTCCTTGGATGTCTACAGAGAAAGGGCAAACAGCACCCTGGCCAAACAAGTTCTCCAAGGCTGGGAATCGTCACAAGAGTAGGGGCAGTGCCCCTGTTACTTATCATTTTATCCCAGCACCTAGCACAGTGCCTGGCACATGTACCTGTTTGGATGGATGAATGAGTGGAGGTCTCACGTATGCTGTGTCTATTTTCTTCGTGTCCTTTGTCCACTCGAGATAAGGAGCCACCCCCCTCACCCACCAATACACACACACACACACCCTGCATACTCTCTGATATCTGAGTAAGTACCTGGAGATACTCCTTGTTGGAATCCAAATTGGGTGTCCAGCCATTGTCATCGCCATGGAGCCGGCTTTGCTGAGGTCTCCACCTCCCGTCGGAGTAGGTAGAGGAGGCACTGATCTGTTCATTAGCAATCCTGCCAGACTCCATTCCCAGAGGGACATTGCACTGAAAGTCTGGGGCACGAAGAGGGTCAAGGACGGAGTTAGGTATCTCAACCTCATACCCCCGGGACTCTCAAAACACTCCTTCCTTCTCGGGGCAAGTCCTTGCAGGCACTCTCTCATCTTAAAGACCTAATTATACACTCGCATTTTAAAAACAACTATACCAAGACACAGAGCTTGACAACCCCTCTGGGTCTGCAAGAAACTAAATTGGACCTAAAAGAAATCAGGCTGTGGATAAATAAGAACCATCATACAAATTAAAAATGCAATCTAAAGCACAAGAACTGTTAGTGCTGCAGGCTACAGATGCTCACAGATGCCAGATGTACCATTACTGAAATACAGGTACATGTGCGATAGACTTGTGGCAATTTGGGTGGGCTGATACATCGTGGGAAGCCTGCTTTATTAATAAACACCCAGAAGGCACTTTTGCTTCTTTCTTTCACTCCAGTGTTTAATGAGTTCTAGCACAGAAGACAGACATTACAAAGCAATAAATACCTGTCTTTGGGAGACCTCTCTCTAAATATATGCATGTCACTCTACATTCCCCCGAACCACCTGTCTGGGCAAAGGGACCCAGAAGTCACATACTCTGACCTTGTGTCATCGGTTTAATTGCTGTCCTTCCCATGGATACTGTGGACACTGGTCAACATTTGTGAGTACGTGTGTCTGATCAGGACCAGCAATCTTTTCAGGTATCAAACCTATTCTTCAGTTTCGTGACCACCCTGGCCATTTGGGGGGACATGGTGCAATTTGCAATACTATTTTCTTGTCACGCTGTATGCATGAGCTCTTTGGGGAAACGAACAAACAAGCAAAAAATAAATAAAACTGAGAATACAACCCATCAACTTTCCAGCAGGCCAGGCTGCTGTGTGTATAGGTAAGCGTGTGGTATGCCATCTGCAACCATGGCAGGGTTTCCCCAGCTCGAATCATCCTGCAAGTGTTCACTTAGTCCTTAAAGTGATCATTTGGGTTCTTCCACTGAAGCACATGACCAAGAGGAGCTGATATGAAGATGCAGCTCAGGGCAAGAGACTAGAAATCAAGTTCCATGACTGCTGGGGTCAGAGCTACACTTTCAATACCTAGCAGAGTGCCTGGCACATCGTAAAAGCTTAAACAGCTGTGCTTATTGGAAATGTGAAGTGAAAGCCTAACCAGTGGACCAGTCCAGTGAGAGAAAGTCTACCCAGGGCCAGAGATGTTTCACGTCAAAATACATATAAAGAGATTTAAAATCGCTGCTTTGTGACAATGGCCACTGAGGGTTGAAGAGGGAGAAAAATGGCCCCAGACTCGAAAAATGTTAGCACGGGGGGAGATTTTATTTAGATATCCTAACTAAGCTCCCTTTTGTTCATAGATGAGAAAACTGAGGCTTGAGATGGTCCCGTAACTTTCCCTGGGAATAACTAATTCTTAGTACATATGCTTTTTTTTTGCTTTAAAGAAAGGAGCACCCAGATCGATATTTATTCTGTTTTCATTAATCTTTGTCTAACAAGAGGCTACAGATCCCATTCTCTGAACCCAGATGCTGTTGCAACTTCTGTAGAATCCCCACCAGGCCCCTTGTCTTGGCAAAGTGAGCACACCCTCACGGTTCTGCTGGAAGGACAGACAGAGGTTCCCAATGGCCAACTCACTCTCTAGCGGTTCTTGGGGGACCAGGTAGTAGCGTGCAGAGAAGCCATCTTTGGCCACCGCCATGTCTGTGTGAAAGGTCAGGGAGAGGATCTCAGTCGACGAACGGAGTTCGGAGGGTGTTTTGGTCCCACAGTACTTGCCAATCAGGGGACCAACTGGATATGCAAGACAAAGAGAAGTCAACAGTAAAGGAAATGTCACACTCTGTTTTCAATGTGTTCTCCTTTCGCACAATGGCAAGTCATTCGATAAAGTATACGCCTTTGCACAAAAGAACAACTAAAGACATGTTTTAAGAACAATGCGTCATATTTTTCTTGCACATTAAAAAGTGCTTTCGCTGACCTGGCTTCATTCTGCTCTCAGAGCCCTGGGAGATGGGCTGGAAAGGTATTATTATAACGCCTGCTCTACAGAAGAATAAATTGAGGTTTGGAGAGGTCATGTGACTTTTCATTGTTCATGCAGCAAGGAAATAACAAAGCTGGGACTCAAACCCAAGTTTTATGACTAAACCTTCATTCGGGAAATGAAATTACTTAGCTGTTGAATCTCCGTTACAGGACAAAATCCTTACAATGGCTACCAAAGCCAAAGGTTGGCTTGCTTGCTGATACTGATTACACTCAAGACTTAGGCTGGGCTCCTCCTAAGCCGTACAGGTTCCTGGTGCCTCTTGGTCTTGGGTGATGTATCTTCCTGACATCTATGACTATACTACTAATAATGAAATTATAGTAATGATAATGATGATGACAGCAGCTTATTTACACAGGTAAGACAGGTTAGTAACTCGCCCAAGGCTGCGGAGGTGCTGATAAGCAGAGCCATCATCAGTCTGGCTCTGGAGTCCTCCTTGGGCACAGGAGGTGGCCACCGAGTCATTCCACATGGCAATGCTGACAACTTGGAGCAGAGAAGAACACGACCTATAGTTTTTCTCATCCTCATCCAAGTCTCCTCCTACCCTTCTCCAAACGAGTATCTCCAAGAAAGGAAACTGCCTTTCTGCAGTTTCGCTGAAATCATCCTTGGTGAAGGGTAAGAAAAGAAAAGCATCGTGGGTCATATACAAACCCTAAGGAGCTTTGAAGCCTTGGTTCTCTTTTTGAATTTTTACTAAAGCAATTAACAGGCATGACAGGAGAGGCCACAGAAGCGCCGTGTGACAGCGTCACTCACCGTGTGGAATGCCGTCCCAGATGTCCAGCCAATCGTATTTGCAGTCTCCCTCTCCCACCTGCAAGGGGTCGTACTCCAGGTCAAAGGTCAGAAATTGCAGGACGATCTCCATCTTGGGTTTGGCCAGGATGGTAAAGGTGCAGTCCAAGTTGTGTGGGTACTTCTCGGGGAACCCGGGGGATTCGATGGTCCCGTTGGGGCTTGTGAAGTTTTTCGAGCACTCTTCAGAGCCTGTACGGGGAAGAGAACCCTAGCACTAAGAAAGTAGAAGAAGATGCCTTTCTTAACTGCCTCTGTTGCATGGGTTATTTAAATGTTTGGGCCCCAATCCCCCTACTCACGAGGCCTTTGTTTCCACTGGAGTGGCCCTTGAAGCAACACACTCTTCACAGTCACATTTCAAGCCCTTAAGCCAGACCTTCTTTAACAGAGAAATTAAGGAGGCGATATGGCTTGCTCTACATATTAGAGTAAGAGCAGTGATTGAAGAATGGGGGGGGTAGAAAGAAGTGTGTGCGTGTGTGTGTGTGTGTGTGTGTGTGTTAGAGAGAGAGAGAGAGAGAGAGGTTGATTCTCTTGAAAAGAGGAACAGAGTCTTCTTTCTCCATTACTCAGCTGCTTGCTCCAGAAATGTAAGTTATTTCAATCCTTAAGGAAGGCTTGCTGATTGCCAGCAGGGCAAACAATGTCACCCCTTATTTATTGCTGACCTCAACACAGCCCCTATTGTACCAGCGCCAACGAAGTGCCCCCTTCTCCCTCCAAGATCCAAGGTGCCTCAGGGGAGGGGCAAAGGGGAGCTTGGGTCTCATTCATGTCAAGACTATATTAAAACGAGCGGCTCTGTAGTGGCCAGACAATGAACAATCGACGTTTTTAGCCGGTGGATCACAGCGGGGCGTTGGGGATGGTAAAGGCCGCTCCAGCCACAAGTTTGGAAAAATGCGGCAGTGTATTGACGTTTGGAAGGCTTCTGGTTGCTTTCTGGTGGGGATGGCCTTGTTTCTCTCCTAAGCGCTTGCGTCTGCTTTCTTGGGACTTAGGAGGCGTCCTTATTAAATGCAGCACACGTTCCGCATCCTGGTGCGGGCTGGGAGGGCAGCAGGGGCTGTAACAGGATTACAGCACAGCATCTCCTATTGCCTCCAGGTGGAGTCACCTTAAAAGAGCCCTGGGGCACTTTAATCAGGCCACCATTTGCCAGGAGGGGCCCCGGGGCCGTCCCAGGACACCAAAGCCTGGACTATGGCCGGACATTCAGAAGAGATTTCATGACGTTCTGATTTTAAAATTAGAAAAGGTAGCAGGATTTACGAGGAGGATAAATAGGCTCTCTAAGCATGAAGAAAAAACAGAGAAATACTCAATAAACCAGGTGTTTACTGGCAGGAAGTGTCCTCTGGGGATCCCACTGAAATATAACTATGCGATGTCAATATGCCGATCTTAGCCCGCAGTGATGTCTTCATCCGCGCCCCCGCAGAGGCCCCTCCGCGAGTCTCTTTATTGATGATGGCTTTCTGAAAAGCAGCAAATGCCTGACTCGGAAAAGGTGCCATGCAAATGAGCGGGGGAGGGGACTGCAACTTTTTTTTAGCATCAGGCAGGAAATTCCAATATTCCTACCTACCCATCCATCACTTCCACCCGTCTTCCCAGCTCTGTGCGTTGGCAAGGTGGGGGCCAGACACCTGGGGCTAGAGCTAACCTTTCCAGGGCTTGTCGGAGGTTCTCGATGTGCCACATTTTAGCAGGTCTGCATTCCATCATTCAGGGCAGGGCAGCCCGATGGGCAACCAGGGCCTCCCCCGGTTTGTAAACCATAGAGTCCCCAGCTCTGTTTGCCATCGATCCCTTGGCTCCTGAGGGCCTCCCCAGTGGCCGGAAATGAGGTAGTTTGGCAAAGCCACGCCAGCTGGCAGCTCCTGGGGGGCCGAAAGGAGCTTTGAAAGGTTAGTGTTTATGACTGTCGTGCAGCCTTCTTCGTGTGGGCCACTTAGCCAGCGGAAATTAACTCTCTATTCACAACTTGCTTCCAGAGCTAGAAAAGGCATCCTGACATTCCCTCCTACAGTCTGCTCTATTGTCCTCCCCTTCCAAAGCAAGAGGAATCCCCAACCCCCCTGGGCGTGGGGAATTGATGGTGGAATCTTTCTTTGGTCTCTCCCATCCACGGGGGACAGGAGCTCCACAATGGATACCTAGTAAGCCCAAGAGAGGCCTGGAGAATGTGAGGTTCTAAAGTACACAGGTTCCAGGGTTCTAAGGCCCTGTATGTGACTGGACATAATTTTTCAATCTGATATCCTTAAGGCCCCCCAAAAAATGTGTATTTATACATGGGTATATCCCTGGCTTATTTTGAATGAGGTAGACAAAGAGTTTTAGCCTTTTTATGCAAAACAAACAAACAAACATCCATTACAATTGTGAATTTGCGTGTAATCGCACCATCTCCCTGTTTAAACTGCAGTCAAGGCATCAGAAAGTCGGCCCTGGACTGTCACATGTAGAGAGGAGGTCTCAGAAAAGGGTGAGCATCCTTGAGACAAAAGTTGAGTCTTGCAGATCTCTACCTAATCCCAGATCCTTTCTGTAATGTGTTAAAAGGACTAAAGGTTAACAAATACTCAGTCAACAAATCCTCAAGTTCACTCAGTGCTAAGACTGTCCACAGAAGCTGGAGGATTTTGGCTGCAGCGAATGATCTTGTACCAAAGGGCCCTGGTATGAAAAACGTCCACTCCATGTTTTTTCACTGTAAATTTTACACCAACCCTGCAAGGGGAAGAAGAATCTGTACATATAAAGCTATTTAAAGCATGGTGGGTTTATCCGAAACTGAGCTTGGCCTGGTCACAGATGCGAATACAGTTCTTCAATTCTGGCTGCGGGGGTGGGGGGCCTCCAGGTTTTCGCCGTCTGTGAATGACCCCAGAAATTTCAGTTCGCAAAGTGTCACTGAGCACCAGGAAAGAAAACTTGCTCTTGAACTTTGGTCCAAGGAGCTTCAGAAAACCAACAAACTAAACAAACCCACATTTTCCAGTGATTCAGTCTCCAACATTACATTTTAAGTTATTTTAAAATTCCTTTCTCTGCTCTGCTCATGATTTGGTGATTTGAGCCTTTAAGTTTGTGAGTTGTTTTGATTTACCCTTTTATATGGGGGTAGTCTGGTAACATATAGACTCTTTTATAAACCACTTCATTTGGGGCAGACATGAACTTCCCACTCCAGAGACATGTCCCCGGTCTGTACCCAAGTTGTGGGTTTATGTCTGTCAGTAATTTTGCAGCAGAGTCTTGCCAAAGCAGTGTGCTGTCGAAGGCTTCCAGAGCCCTCTGCGCGGTTATTTGCGTATCTGTGTTTATGGTGCCCCCTTCTTTCTCCAGGAATCTGACCAGCAAACATAGCTGTGTTTGTTTGGATTTCGTTAGGCTGTTCACGCATTTCTTTCATGTTCTGCAGATGATGCAAATGGTATATTTTCTCTCAAGACTCCAACAGTGGGGGCAGGACATGGCACATGGAAGAATGTTGAATTTTGCATCCCCGCACATGTACACTCTTGGGAACAGCAGGTTAGAGTGGCCCTGAGGAAACCACTGGGCTCTCACCTGCTTTCTTACACTCCCTGGACGTGGCTGCTGTTGGCGGGAGATGCCTCCCACCGCAGGAACCTCCTTCTTCCTTGTACAGACAATGCCAGTCCTTCAGGCAGGCTGCGCCGTTTCTCCACACCCAAACCACCTCCCCTGGCTGGCACTATTGGTCCCAGGAAGTCCACAGACTTGCTGCCTCATTCAAAATCCTACTTCAGCCTGTCCTCAAAACAGCAATGCTGAGTTACAATACCCTCTTGGGTGTTTCATCTTTTAACATCATCCCTTCTCTCCATCATTTGCACGGTGGATAGAATTAACATTCACTTTTACTGTGGCTTTCTGGAGAATGTGGCAGCATCCTTGAGAGACACAGCAATGGTGAGCTTGAGTGGCCCTGCCCATCTTGTCTGACTTTCTGAGGCTGGCTCCCTGGAAGGCCTTGTTGGAGCTGTTTTCCTTTCACGGTCAGCGCGGTGGAGCTGAGTGACAGTTTTAGCACTGGGGACTTTGCTATCTCATAGACTTCCCAGATTCTCCGCTTGCCATGCTGCCCAATGGAGCCCTTGTTTTCATAACCACAGCATGTCAGTCACACCTTTATTTAACGCTTACTCATTGTGCCTCATACTATAGTTTTTCTTTCAATTTGCATATCTATTTACATATAATCATCCAACAACATCTACTGTGCATCTGTTCTGTGCTGAGGGTTTACACACCTGTCTGGCTTAGGAGAAGAGGGCAAACACTCTTTTGCTCCTTTTCTCCTCTCTCTTCCCCGCTGTTCCCCAGCAGAAAATGGTACAATGAGCATTTTATCCAGCATTTGATTCTTACACAGGACCCCAGAGAATGTTGATCAAGCTCTTCAGGAACCTCCCACCAGCCCCAGGCCACGGACACAGATTGTCAGTCCCTGTGACCTCATGGAGCCAGGATGACTGACAGCAGATGGACCTCGTTGGGAGAGTCCGGCTCCCACTCTGGCTTGACACAGTTCCCCTGGCCCCGCCCCTTCATCGGACTCTACGCTCTTGTTCTCAGGCAGACAAATCCGACAAATATTTAGACAGAGTGGATATAAAAAGTGCTTTCAGCAGCTACCACTTCCTTTCAAGAACTGTTTAGCGAAAAGGAAAATATATGTGAATAGCTCCCCTCACACTGAACTCAACAGGCGCCGGACTCGGGCCTCTCGATGGCAAGGCCTCCCCTTTCCCCAGGCTCCAGCCACAAGTTGCCAAACTTAGGCTGGAGAAGAGAACACGCTCGTCCGATGGGGCAGGGGCCTCTTGGGTGGAAGAGCGGGCTGAGGGAGAAGGGAGAGTTGGAGAATAAGCTTCACTTGGCCTCAAGAAAATGAGCTCACATATCGGAGGGAAGGGCACACTGTGTGGAGTGCTTAAGTGTAGGTGCTGAGCCAGCGTCTTGTGAATGAAAGTTGGCTCTACCCAGTTACGGAAACAAGCACTAGCCCATATTCTCAGGGCCTGGGATAATCGAAAGGGGGGGGCTAAGGGACAGCAAGCAGTCAACTTGACGTGAAGTGTTCTCTGCCTCTTTTTCTCCTATCTTTTTAATTGCTTTTCAGGGGGTCAGCTTCATTGGCATTTAGCAAGTGGGCCATTGATATGCAAGGGTAGAAGTGGTAAAATGGATCAGCAAGGGGGAATTTCTGGGAGTCATATCAAGCTACTGCATGACCCCAGTGGGAGGGGGCAGGTCATGGTGAAATCTTTAGAAACTCCAAATACGAAAAAGATTATGTCCTCCTGCTCCATGTAATTCTAAATAAAGGCCACATTAAACCGCGAAGTAATTAGGAGGAAGTTCGACCAAGTTTTGCTTTTTCCCATGAAGATTATTGTGATTTTTTTAAAAACACACAAAAATCAGACTCTTTTCAAAAGTGGTTTTCTATTTCATTGGCGCCCCTCCTCTTTCAGTGCCACAAACAATGCTTGCGCCCCCATCAGGCAGCACCCGGCACTAACCCTGCAACTCGCCCCTCACGGTGGGTGATAACTTCAACCGTCTTTTCATCTTGGGCTGTCTCCAGGTTCACCTTGAACCTGTCCTCCCTCCATCAACTTGTCTACGAGCACACAACCTAATATTACACAGCTCCCGTACACTGTGCCCCATGGCCAGACACCAATGGCGGTGTCCCATCTTCTTTCCCTGCTCCTGGCTTTCCACCCAGGACCACACTGACCTGTCTTGAAGATCTCGTAGCGCAGGGAGAAGCCTGCACCCTGCCGGGCGTAGTCGGAGGTGAACTTGATGTAGAGAACGGAGCCCGAGGAGATGATGGTGGGCGGAGCGATGTTCCCACAGTGCTTTCCCAGGAGGTCTGCAGATTCGCTGTCTCCATCTCGAATCTCAATGAAGTCATACCTAGGGGAGGATGGCACCAAGGGGCACATGTGAGGAAAGCTCACTTTCAGGAGATGAAAAGGACCCTTTGTCTTACTCCAGCTCATGGGCTCACCATCCATTTCTAGACACACAGGTGTTTCAGATTGCTACACCAAGGCCACTTACGTTTGCTTGCACACTGTCCAACACAGATACAGGAAGTTTCGTTGGTTTATTAAAGCCACAGAAAGAACTAGTGGCTAGATTTTTAAGGCCTTATCTCTTGTCTACATAAGAGCAGTAGCATCATACTATGAACTATCTCAAAAAAAAAAAAACCAACAAAAACCCAGAAAACCCCAAAACAATTTCTTTGTTCCTTCCATATCACCGTTTTTATTTCCATTATGATCCCTCTGAATGTTGGTCTTTTCTTCTTAGCTCTGTAGCACTGCATGTTGTGTTTACCCATTTGGGCATCCATTTCTTCATCCATAAGATGAGGATAAAAATATCTACTTCAGAGGGTTGGGCTAGAGATGGAATGAAAAAACACAGGTACGGTGCTAGGCACCAAGCCAGGTACACTGGGGATGTTTCAGAGATATTTTTATTTTCCTGCTCCCTCCCCCATGTTCCAGTTTTCTCCTGGGCCATCCCCTCTTCTCTCATTTTTAATTATTAATGGCAAAGACTCCCCACACGTGGGCCACCTCTCTCCCCAAGATGACTCTGCGAAGTTCACATCAGCGATGTCTCGTCAACAACACATTTTTAAAAGGAATCAGCATTGTATTAGATAAGGCAGTAAAAACCTTCCTCCCAACGCAGGGGGTGAGTCCCCAGAGACCAGCATCTCTGAGCACTTCACTCCGAGGCTCAGCGAGAGGCAGAGCAGCCGCCCTCCCCACACCACGAAGGCCTGAGCTCATTTCAAACAGAATCAAACCGGCCCCAGGTGGGGAAAGACACCTCGAAGTCATCTGTGCCTAAGCTCGGGGGATGGCGGCATTTTATCTGCACGCACACACATGTTCAGCCTCGCCATGAGCTCTGCCGGTCTGCACTGTGCCCTGCCTGCACTCCTTCTCTGGGCTCCCAGCTGCTCAGGTGGGGACTTTCCTCACTAGCTCTCTTCCAATTGCTGGTCGCTACGCCATTATTTACTGAAAACTATCCATCTCCCTAATGCTGTGTATTTATTTTGCATCAATCTGTGAAAACAACATGGAAGAAATCTCTTTCTTTTGGTTAAAAAGAGGCTCTGAAAAGGCTACCCATCCTGGGACATGCCTGCCACACCCACAGGGTCTGAGGGGGCTGGCTGCCTTCAGAAGTGGCTTGTTTGGGCTGCTGTGGCCGGAGGTCTCACTCCAGCCCCTGGGAGCCCTGTGCCAGATTGCTCAGCTACTTCCAAATAAACAGGCCTGTGAAGGAAGTATAAGGTGTGGACCAGGGTTAGTTCATTCTTTGATCCCAGAGAGTCGGAATCCTACAGTCAAAAGAATCACCGAAGTTGGCGAGAGCCTGGGGGAGACGAAGGCAGGGCCCCCCGAGAGCTCTGGAGAGAGGGCCGCAGACTGAGGGAGGCGGTGCGGGCGGAGAAATCTGTGTGGGTCTGTGACTTCAGTGTGGGAGATGGTGCTGACTTCGAACACACTTCCTCACTTCCAAAATAAAAGTGAAAAGACACTTAGTTTGTTCTCAAAGGAAATTCCCCAAACCTTCTGGAAAATCCCTTCTTACTGTTTCTATACTGAGGCAGGACTGCTGCCCAGTCACTCCCAGCTGAGTAATGGTGAGGTCCCTCCAGCTCAGCGCGCACAGCCGTGGAGGAGCCACGTGGATGCCTTAAGCAGATATTACCTGGTTCCCCTGGATTAGCAAAGGCCTGGCCCTGGAAGCAAGAGGCCCCCGCCCCCACCCCCTACTCCCCACTCCATCCCAGAAGTGACACAACTCCGTTTGGACCCCAGCTCAGCCTTATGAACTGGGTGGCCTCAGGCAAATTGCTTAACCCTTCTGCGCCTCGGAAATGAGGAAAATAAAAGTGAAAGAGGGATATCTGAACTTTTCTCCTAGGGTTGCTGTGAGATTTAAACACCAACATAATCTACATATAATGTCAGTGCACAGCCTGGCAGTGAGTGTGCGCTTAACAAGCGTTAACCGTGACCTGTCGTCCTCACACCCGTGTCGGAGGGGAAGAGGCTGCGCCCGGAGCAGAGGCCCCTTTCCCTGGGACACAGAGCGAGTCAGGAGAGCTGCCGTGTAAGCAGGAATGCACATCTGTTCAAACATTTTGGAGGGCATCTTGGCAAAAAGGTGAAAAAAAGTTAACATGTACATACCCTTTACTCCAGCAATCCCACTGCTAGGAATTTTTCCTAAGAAAATAATCAGACAACTGTGCAACCTATAAGAAGCATACAAAAAGTGGAGATGCTTTGTATATCAGGAGCATCATGTCTGAATGCCCAACGACAGGACAGGTAAGTCAGCTTCTGTGGACGGGCAAAATGGAATACTCTGCTGCCAGAATAAACCGTGCTGGAGGCACAATTCTTTGCTTTTACGGAAAAAGTGTTCACAAAATATTGTTAAGTTGAAAAAAAAGTAGATACTTTTAAAAGTATGCTTCAAAAACGTGTGTGTGTGTGTATACATTTTCTCACGTACATATACAGAATCAAGTCGAAAAGAGTGCGTACTAAAATATTAACAGTGGGCAGATACATGCGTGGTGGGATAATTGGTAATTTTTACTTTCTTCTTTGTTCTCTTCTATTATCTACATTGTTTACAATAAGCCTACATTTCTCTAATAAGCTACAAATATATAAAATACAACTGCTTTCATTAACAGTTTTTTTCAAAGTCGAAGAACTGGGAAAAATAACCCAGCTTTTAGGGCTTAGCAGGTGAAAACATAAATATCAGCATCACCATCATCATCATCCATCTCGCAGACTGGTGGTGAGGACCCAGGAACACCTGGGGGCACCTGGGGTAGTGCCAGCCGCAGGGCCTATACTCAATGGGTACTTAAAAATAGCTTTATAAAGACCACCCCCTAGCTCCAGTCTTTGTGGTGCTAACTTCTCCAGGAAGGACAAAGAGAGGCCCTGACATCCCACTGGCTCCTTTATCGGAGGTGGGAGGGTGTCACCTGGGCTGCCTGATGATCCACAGACCTGAGGGGATTGCAGCATCAGCCACGGGGGCGGGGCTGCCAACAGACACAGCAGCTGGCACTGGCCTCAATTTCCTCAAATGATGCCAGGCCCCACGCCCTTCTGTGTAATGCTGGCGGCTACAAATACTTCCTTGCACACTACACACACACAGAGTGAAGAGATGCGCTTTTGGAAAGCGCTTTCATATAAATCAATCATTATTACACATTTTCTCTCTGAGCTTGTTATTTAAAGGACCCCTCCAGTGAATCCTTTTGTAAAGCAAATAATCAGGCCTTACTTGCACTTCTTAGGAGAGCTGGTCTTTCCTATCAGGTTTGCTTTCAGGGGAAAACTACCTAGAGTTTTAGTTTGGTGGTAAAATTCCCCCCCTCCCGCCAGGGCACGGGGTGTGCCCTGCGGACAAGCCCCAGTTACCCACAAGGGCTCTGGCTGGGCTTTTTGTAGACACGGCACACTCCAAATAGCGTGCTGACTTCACACAGAATGTCTCATTTACCTCCTGTGTGGCTGACTCACTGGGGAAAATTTTTACTGGGGATTTGCCACAGCTGGAGTAAATCTCAGAAATTTCAGTGTTGTCGGGTTCATTTGGGAAAGCTCGCAGAAGCTTGGGAAGTTTGTGGCCTTGGAGGAAATATGGCTCTGTGTCTAGCACCTAAGATCCAGCATTTGCTTGGTAAAGCAATCTGGGGTACAAACCCCGGGCTCATCCCCCTCCCCCAACTGTCTAGTAGGACAACCTGAAAAGCCATTCCTTTTAGAATACCATCATTCACTTTCTGGAAGGACACACAGACCAGCTAACGGACACAGGAATCACCGTGTTTGCATTTCATTATTCACAGTCCCCCTCAAGTGAAAAAATGCCTTTCCAAGCTTCAATGCTACCTTTGAGTACTTTATTTATTTACTTTCTTAGGCTGAAGTAGCCGACCCTCTCCACTCCTTGTTCTTTTTTTTATTGTCTCTAAAATGGTTCCCCAGGTGCCTTTTTACTTTTCTCCTCACAGATTCTGACACCTATGGGTTAAGCATTTGTCCAGAGAACGCTTTCTGTTCTTTCTTTCTGGACTTCAAAGTCTTAGTTTCTCTCCCCGAAACCCACATCTGGGGCGTGAGAATCTTGACAGTGGAATTAATTTTCAGAGTCCACGGGAGAGATATGGAAAAGCAACAGTCTCATTGCCTCTCCTCATCATTAGGCAAACACAGAAAGAGGCTTTCCGCTCTCCACGACTGTATCCACACCCGACGCTGCGCAGCAGGGAAGGCTGGCCAACAGGCGGTGCAGGAAGACTCACCGTGCGGAGGCCCTTCTCGCAGGGCAGGACTATATCGCCCCTTCCAGCGGCGCAACCTTTGTGAGGGCATTTCCCTATCCCAGGTGAGCGCTCGGGGGCTCTGAGGCGCGAAGCTGTGCCCCTCCTCCGGGATTTCTGTCCGGGACCCACCTGAGTGCTGAAGCCACAACACTTTACAACCAGGTGATGTCTCCTTTCGTGTTATTTGTATCATAAAATATTTAAGACATCACATCTGGAGCTGGGACATGCTTTTTCCAGCCTCTGGGCCTTTGCACATGCTCTTCCCTCTGCCTACAATACCGTGAGCTTTTCTACTGGCTGGGCCCTTCTCATTCTTCTAAGTGCAGATGTTACCTCCACAGAGAAATCTGCCCTGACCGCCCTGTTTCAGATGGCATGCCCTTATTCTCCAGGTCCCCCACCACCCTGGCCCCACTGCCTTTATACCGTTATCATCATCTGCACAGGTCCTGTCAATACACTGATTTCTTTGTCTAGAATCTGTGTCCTGCACTGGATAGTTGGTGCCAGGAGGGCAAGGGCCTTGCCTTTTCACGGCTGGGTTTACAAGACTTGCTTGGTACAGCACGCATAGGAAGACTCGCTAACTCACTGTCAAGTGAATAAGTGAACGAGGGACTTGAGGCTGGTGTTACCTGTGAATTCTGTGATGACACTTTCTGAGGAATTTAATATGTTTGATCCATTTTATCCTGTTTGCCTGTGTGTTCCCACATACTCACTGGGCCATTCTGGTTGTATCTGGAGACCCAAATGTTGCCCGTGCCTCAGAAACACGCAATAGGACGTTTTGAGTGGAAGAAACATCTCAAATCACGCGGACAGCGTTTTCACTATTGGCGGCAAACAAATCAATGCTAATTAAAACGCTGTCATAGGGATCTGAGATTTTTCTCACTCGTTCAAAGTTCCCTATTTCATGAGTAGATTATCTAGGCCAGAGAATTTATCACCTCCTGGAGTGCCTTTCTTCCAGGAAGCTCAAAGACATCCACAAACACTGTCTTATTAATCCTTACATTAAAACCTGCAGGGAAGATAGCAGGAAAAAACCCGTCATTTACATCTTCCCAAAAAAGAAGCTGCCAGAAACAAGAAGAGGTTGCCCAGGGCAGGTCGGCCCAACGCTGAAGTCTCTGGTCACTTCAGGCCCAAAGTCAGGTCGCCTGCTTCTCAGGGTCAGTAGGGATGTCCAGCCTTGAGGGAGAACTCAGCTTGCTCTCAGGTGGGTTGTTTAAGAAGCAAATTGCATTTCCTTGGATTTTCTCCCTTTCCCTGGCACCACCCATTTGATAAGAAGCTGGCGTTTCGATGGGATGAGCTCCCGTTTACTGAGCACTTACTATGCATTAGGCCCTCCGCTTAGATACTGTTTCATTCGATCCTCATTTAGTGCACACCATGCTCTGTGCCAATTACCATCCATTTGCAGATGCTGATACTGAGGCTCAGAGAGGTTAAGTGGCCTGACCAAAGTCACATGATGAGAATGGTCAGAGGCAGGCTTTGAACCGGGGCGCTCTCACTCCGGGGCACACAGACCTCACCTCTGTCCCTTTACCTCATTGTTGAAGGAATAGCTGAGAGCAGAGGGGATGCCAGATTGCTAAAGCACAAGAATACTGGAAGGTACCAGAAGTAAAGAAACTGCTTGGTCTTTTTATTTAGCTATGTTGTTTGAACAAAGCCCTCCAGGCTTTGTTTAAACAAATCGCCAATAGAGGCTGATTTGGTTTCAAGACTCGCCCAGTAGAAATATAGCATGTAAGTGTTAGATGGGATAACATATTAATTTTTGTAAGTGAAGTATTTTTATATGCACATATACACCCATATGGGAACATATGGCCCACCGAGTGAGAAGAGAGTATCCTGTGTATTAATAAGCTCTTCAAGCATGATCTATAACACATAGTCTTGAGCCCATGGGTGCTGGGGTGGCGGGTGGTTTCTAAAAATCCCCTCTATAAATCCATCAACAGTGCTTCAGTCACTTGAGTTTTCGAAATTTCATTTCAATTCATTCTTGTGTTTCTGAGCCCAGGCTCTGGAGCCAACCTGCCAGGCTGGGTTCAGACACACCCGTGCCCCCATTGGCCAGGTCCTGAACAGCAACCTATGCAACTTCCCTCGATTTGGTGAATCAATGCACACGGGCAGCTCAGCACAGTGCCTGGTACGTATCGGTACTCAATAAGTAGGTGTCAGTTGTGACTGCTCCTGTTGCTATTGCTATGATCATTTTTTAGTTATCCAACTTATTATTATCATTTGTTCTCTTACTTCAAGGACTCAAGCAGTGCCAAGACTCTACATTTGTTTGTGTATTTGCTGTGGTGCCAGTTATTTTCTTTAATAGTGGCCACTTGCAGTTCCCTTTTCTTCCTTCATTTCTTCCCACCCCAAGTCTCTGGTATTTTGAGCTTATTCACAATTCCCTCCCAGCCAGGGTCACCATGGCTCTGGAGAAGGGCGGAAATCTGACCACCCAGCAAAGGAAGGATACGAAGAGAATAATCCAAAACAAACTGCACGGATTATTCCCAAAAACCTTGAAGGCAAGACTCTGGAAACTACAAATACCATCTATTTATAATTGCTAGTTGTTTTTCTGCAGGAGCGCTGGGATGATGGAGAGGGCCCTGCTGCTCTCATTGTTCCTGACGGAGCAGGCTGCCAAGAACGCCTCCCAAAGCGAGGAAGGAGGCCGCTCCAGACAGGGTGTCTGATAAGTGTCACTGCCGATGAACTTTCAGACAATTGAGGGCACACAACAAAGCCTCCACCACCTTTCCCCTGACCCTCTGGCCGAGCACCCCTTCCCCCACTGCCCTGGCTCCCTAGCACTTCGCATTCCTGAGGCTGCAGGGCCACAGACCTGCCCTGCTCCTGGAGGCCAGCTTGGATGGGATGTGTTTGCTTACATAAGAAATGATTTCCTAGGCAAACGGTGCAGATGGGAAGATTAAGGCTTCGCAGTAGGCTGTGTTCAGGTGACGGCTGGGCCTTTCTTCTGCCTGCTGTACACATCTATAGAGGCCTCACCCTCTGTGGTGAGCTCACTCATTTTCCAATGACGCCAGAGTCCACAGGTTATGCCCATTCACCAGCAGGCTGGCAGTTGAACTTGAAGGTGAACCCCAGCAGGGTCAGAGACTCCCTACCTTGTCCTAGCTGGCCTGGGTCAGTCAGACTCGCGTGCCTCAGTTTGCCTCACCTCATAAACGGGAACGAGGATTATGGCTCTGTGCCTCTTGGGGCTGACCAAAAAAGGGACAGAAAGTGACTGCTTCCCACTGAGGGAAATCAGAGCCCATCACCCCGGGCCTGGGTGCTGAGAGCATCCCTGCACTTGGCCGGGTGAAGGGTTCCCTCTGGGACAGGTGTTCACCAACCCTGGCTCCCAGAAGGTATAATTGTGAGAGCGAATCAGGATCTACCCATCTGTCCAAAAAGTGGGAGCCTGCTGGGAGCGAGGTGTGCTGGACACGGGGGAATCAGTCATGGCCTTGGAAAAGTCCTTTATGGTTTTCCAGGAATTCAGGTTCCCAATCATTTTTCTACCCCCTTTTTGCTGGTGTCCAGCTCCATAACAAAACTTGGAAAATATGAAAACTGTCTGAAAAACGTGCCATGTGGAAATCTAAGCAGGGGACAACTGGGGAGTAGGTGGCAGGTGTGTCGGGCATGTCCTGGTATTTCGTGCTCTCAGTGCTTCAGGTTACAGAGCTCAGAGCCTCTGCTGGCTCCAGGGGCCAAGGTGTCACTGTTGTGCAGAAGGCCCCAAGCACCACGGTGTGGGAATGGGGGCCTGCATTCCCGTCACAGCAGGAAGGGGGCTGCTGCCACGCCAGGGTGGACATTCTGAATACATCACTCAGTGGCCAATCAGCTGGAACTTCTTCCACCTCTGAAACAGCAACTCGCTAAGGGTGACTTCTTCGGTGGCTGCGTTCTGCAGGCACCGTGTCTGTGCATGCTTGGAGCAAGTGCAGTCCTGGCCATACTAAAGCGGTGTGTGTTAAAGCGCTCCCTTTGCAAAGGAAAGAACTGATGGGCGTTTGTTATGGGTGGAAGCCACAGATGTTCTGGAATGTTGGGGAATCTTGGCTGGGTGCTCCATAAGACCAGAAGGAAATATGTCTAGAAAGGACACCAGCTTCTCCAAGAAAGGGAACCAGATTGCAGGAAGTCTCCTCGAAGGATGGGAACAGTGTGAGTCAGACCTCAAAGGACATTTATTTATCCCACAACCCTATGTGCTATTTGCTTTTTGCACAGAACTGCTGGCTGGCTGGCTGGCCGCTGGAGAAGGGCCCTGGTGGGCAGTAGAGAACCCCCCAGGAGCCCCAGAAGAGGGGTCAGTACCCCAGCACTTAACCCAGCAGCCTGCCATGGGACTTGGCCTTCATCCTGTATCTCCTTGGACCTCAGTTTCCCAGCAGATAAGACCAAAAAATAAATACTGCTTTACCCTCCTACCACTCTCAAAGGGATGCCACACAGACAAATCACTTTGAACTTTCAGATGAAAGGTGCTCTATAAACCTGAGGTCTCATCAACTGTAATTGTTACGGTAATTATTTTAATGATAATAATGATGATAATGGGAGAAGGGGGTGGGCGGGTGGGGATGAACCCTCCTGCCTTGAGACAAAGAAAAACTCTTCCATTAAAACCTGCACCGGGATTCCTTCTGCTCTCAGCACTCAACCCTCTCTTTCAAACTGTTGATTCCTAGGCTGAAATATTATTTACTCTTCTTTTCCCCCAATAAAACAATGATTTGTTCCACGGCTTCCCTCTTGCTCACTCTCTGGTGGCTGCTCCCTGACAGCCCAGCCATGGACTGTTTACATGTCTCGCTCGCCCTCCAAGACTCTCGTTCAGCTCCACTGCCACGCAAGGCAGGAGAATTCTCTCTGTGTGAGGAATCAATTACTTCCGCTGACACTCTATTACTAGCCCTCACATCTTCGGATTCCAGATGGGGAGTGAGGTGGTGGGGGGATGGCGGGGAATGTGAAGAGGATGGTGGGGGGGCTGGAGGAGACCAGGGGAGTGGGCGGTGGGTGACAGGGAGGCAGACGGAGACCATTGACGGAGTCAGTATAAAGACAGAAAGCTCTCTCTCCTTGACCGCCCCGCTGGCATCCGGAGGTGACCACATGGCAGGAAGAGGCAAAGAAAAGGAAGGAAAAAAGAGAAAAGGCAAACACTTGTCAAGAATAGCTAAGGAAATCAGAGAGTCCCCAACTCCCTAAGCATTGGGACAGCAGATGACAGCTCTGGGCACACGCGCACGGGTGTACGAAGGCAGCTTAGGGTGGCGGGCTTCAAATCCCAGTCCTGCCATTACTACCTGTATTGTGTCTCAGGGCCTCAATAGCCCTATCTGTTAAATGGGCATACCGGTGGTATCAGACCCATAGGCGTGCTGTTGAAGTAAAACATGGAACGTTCTCAGTGTAGCAGTGTCTGACACCTATTGGGAGTGCAGTAAATACTTGCTGTTATTGCCTGAAAGTCCCTCCACACCACCTAGAAGCACATAGAGAGGCAGAGCAGAGACGTACATGTAGCCTGCCAAGATGGTTGACTACGAAGCTAGAAAAAAAACAAAAAAAGCCATGCAGATTTTCCTTTATCATGCTATGCTGCCCTCTCAAGCCTAAGCACAATTCACATTTATTTCTTTCTTTTAAATTTTATTTTGACCCAGCTAACATTTTTCAGGGATTTTTCTCTGTGTCCTCCGCAATCAGTGTAGATGAGCTGTGAGGCACTATGCCTCCTGATGAAGGACAATTATGAAAGCTCTTTCCTAGAAGGAAAGACAAGGGCAGCTGATGTATTTTTTCCTAAGATGATTTATCCAGGCAGAAGTAGAAGGACGGAATTAAATTATCTGTTGAGTTTCTCTTAATCCAAAGGTTTCAAGCCCCCTTGCCACTAAAAAGGACAAAACAAAAGAGAATATATATATTCTCCCCCCTCCGCCTCCCTGTAGGACTCATGACTACAGGAAAACACACAAATCCCTTTTTAGAAAAATCTGATGTCTTTACTTGGTCAATTTCCTCTTCCTCTTTATCCCCTCCACACCCAGGGCTCCCACTGAATTTCTGAAGACACTCTCACCCGGTGTAATTAGATGGGAGAATTACATGGAGTTACATGGGGTGAGACGCAGGCCTCCTGGGACTGCTGGGTTCAGAGAAGGTGCCCGGGCTGCGAGGCAGAACAAGTGGGATTGTGTATTAGAAAATCTCAAGTGACTTTTCTCAATCAGAAGACAAAGCGCATTGTAAGAAGGACGTTCATACTGAAGCTTGCATTTGGAGGATTGTGATTGCAACATCGTCTGTTTAAAAACAAATGGCCAAAAATAACAGTTGTCCCAACTGCTCTTTAACCTTGGTAGGAGGAGGAGAATAATTTTGTGGTGTTTTCCCTCACTTCCTCAGTGAGCTAAGTTGCTGGGTGGAGTCCTTGGTCAAGGCTGGTGAGCGTGGGGCCAGCTGCCAGCTGAGCCTGAGTCAGCAGGAACGTTCCCCTTTATTGCACCACATACCTGGAGGGGGATCTGTTTCTGTTATTAGCGGGGTTGCAATGCAGAAAAGTATTGCTGCTCATGGTTCCTGGGGGGAATCAGAATATTTCTGTGGCTGGGCAGGCAGTAATAATTCTGGAGTAATGTTACGAGTAACCTAAGGGTCTTTCCTGAGTGCAAGACGCCCTCCTGAACCACAGAGAACCCTCACTTCTGCTTTGATTTCTAGAGACACAGGCGGACACCTCCAGTTGGACAATGGGGCCTCCCGCTATCTATTCATGGGAAAGAGACGTGTATTCAGATGCAGCCCTGTGTAGGAGTAAACTGACCAGCAGAGCCTAATCCAAAGTGTTACGAGGAATTTCGCAGGCGACACCAGTTTCAGGCATTAATCTAGGGTTCCTGGACATAGGGTATGAGACCAGAGACCCTGGCCAGGGAGGGTGGGGGCAGCGGAGTATCCCTATAACCTCAGTCTTTCCTGCTTCCTGGCCACATCCCTTCTCTGAGATGGTGGAAGTTGCCTGGCCAGAAAATAAAATTAGACAGCAATGCTCAGGCACCTCTCTTCCAAGAAGAGGTTTGTATCAGCAAGTCACAAGAATGGCCCTTCAATTACTGTGGTTCCCAAAGTCATTAAATTCTCTCTCCCCCTTGTCATGACATGCTGCTCTCTGCCTGGACCACCAGCCATACACATTCCTCCTTTGTCTGGTTAACTTCTCAGGGTCAGGACAGGCATCACCTCTTCCAGGGAGCCTTCCCTGATCTACCCAGCCTAGGCTGGATCTCAGGGCTGTGTGCTTACCTAACATGTCCACATCATATTCCCAGTTAGAATGCACAGTGTAGGGACAGGCAGTAGAGCATAAAAGCAAAGAACACAGGTTGCAAAGTAGAGCATTCCAGCTTTCAAACCCTTCTCTGCCACTTGGGTCAGCTGCTTAACTTCTTTGGGCCCAAGTTTCTCCTTCTATATACAATGGAAAGAGTAACAATGACTTCACAGGTTTTGGGTTTTTTTGCAAGAATCAAATGAAATGATGTAGAGTGCTTAGGTGATACTCCACATGTGGCAGCTTTATCATCAGTTACCATATATTTTTACTTGCTCCCTCCTCCCAAACTCTAAGGTCCATGAGGGCAAAGAGTACAATTTACTCATCACTGGGTTTCCAATGCTATTAGCATGCTTGGTACATCGCAGGCTCCTAAAAACTAGTTTTGGATGAATGAATGAATGGTCGGTCTATTGACACTTTGTGGGTGAGAGACCAAACCACAGAGCCTGGAGACATCCACAGCCTGCATCTGATCCTCATGCTGTCATTATGTCACGTCACAAGAGGGACAAACACAGAAGACAGCTCTGTCAGCCTTGCAGTGCACGTTCCTGTCATGCTGACCTGTGTCCTGGAATCTCAAATGTAAAACAGCACTAACGCAATCACCTGCATGAACCTGCCCTAGGGATATAGACAAGAAATACGGGGTCCATGCCCTTAGAGAGTTTACATGCTCAGAACACAAGGTAACCACACATGAGCCAAAGGCAAGCAAGCAAATCCAGGTGATCTGCAATGCTCTGAGTTCGGAGTTGGGAGTCCATCAGAGAGACCGGGAGGGATCCAGGAAACTGAGGGGAAGAAGAAGGGCATGTGCGTCTGGACACTGTGGAGGGGGGAGCGTGGGGACAGTCGGAGCACTGGGCACTCACAGGGTCTCGCACAGGTTTGGCTGTTTGACTAAAATCGAGAGTGTTTACTGAGCACAGGAAATCAATGTTGGCGGGGCGGGGGGAGGGGCCAGATTATTGAGGTCTGATCTGTTTCCTCTGTTTACTGCAGTCAATTTATCAACTGCTACCGTTCTAAGATATCATCCCCTATTTTGGGATAAATAGACACATCTAGAATTTCGAGGGCTCCTCTGGCCATCAGTGAAGACAGAAGCAACTTGTTTATCCAGGACACTTAGCTAGAGGCCAAATAGCCCAAACCTCGAATATCCAGACCATGGGGCTGGGGGGAGGGATGGTTTCAGAAGAAAAGATAATGAGCAGCTCAGTGAATGCCAAGGGCTCCATGCGCGGTTGCTCTTAGACTCTCAGTGGGCTTGGCGGCGGGAGTGAAGCAGGTACGCTGGCCCTGGGGGTGCCTTGGCTCGGAGCAAAGCTCTGACCTCAGGACCAAAACTTCCCGATAGGCTAGTGATTTTCAACCTTTTTATCTCACGGCACACATAAACTAACTACCAAAATTCTGCAGCACACCAAACAATATGGTTTTTGCCTATCTGACAAAAAAAAGCTGTAATTTTGATTCATCCACACCAAATGGGTATAGTTGTGTTGGCTGTTGTCATTTTTTTTATTTGACAGTCTAAGGGAAAGAGGTCAGTGCCTCTGACTAAATAGTCAAGGATTGCATGTTTAAACAATTCTTGCGGCACACCTGGTGTGCCTCTTGCAACACAAGGGTTGAAAATTGCTACAACAGACAGCGAGACCTCCTGAAGCAAAATCCATACCCATTCTAAAAGAGTAAAAACAGGTCAGAAGAAGAAGGCCCAGGAGACAGGCTACTCATAACAAGAGGTAACAGCAAGAGTATTGACTGCAAAAAGTCCCAAACATCCCCAAGACCAAACATCAAGATGCTAACGTAGTTGCTAATTTATTGTGCATCTACATTAACAAGTAGTTATTATCATCATCACAGTTTTGTAGGTAGGGAAACTGAAGCCTGGGAAGTTTAAAAGGTCAACAGAAATTCAACTCGGAATCTACCTGATCCAATATGATGTATCCCAGCCAGGCTATCCCAAAAGGGGAAGTTTAGAATTAGAAGCCTGAATCACTGAAAAAAGTTGACTCTCCTTTGTCTTAGAAGACAGGGAAGTGTGGCACATGCTTCAGGAGGCCCTTTAGCACATAAGCTTTTTAGGAAGAGTTTTTGGAACTGTAAAGAGGCACGTTTCCGTACCTGGCAATTTCCCCCGGTGGAGCGCTGTTCTGCATGCCCCGTGGTAAACCATACATTGTCGAGCAGAACACACACATAAAGTCATTAGTGTAGACTTCTGTGTGGGTTTTTAGCCTAAGAAACATTCTTTCAAGACTTTGTAATTATTTTTACACTTTGTGAAACACGTTTTTCAAGATATCCATCTGGAAATGACCAATTCTCTCTTTTTATTTTTGATATTTTTTAAAAATTGTATTTGTTTTCTATTGCCATTTATCCCTCTTCTACCCCCCACCCCCCCACTGCAAGAAGACGACCAGTTCTTAAAAGGACCCAGGCTCTCTCAATGCTGGTTTCGGTGGTGGAACCTCTGGCTTGGCTGGGATGCCATGCCTGTGTGCGGAGGACTCAGGAATAAGCTGTGTCTTACACGAGGTGGCTGTTTTTCAAAATGCATACATTTTAGATGTCAGAAGTGGAAAAATATTCGATTTTGTATGCATATGTTTCTAACCTGTGCGTTCAGCCTATTGGCCAATGACTCGAGTCAAAGGCAGCAAGCAGGAGCCTCTTCCCACCACGTGAAATGAGGTGGCTTCTCCCTGTTTGCCCAGATGACCCCGAGTTCTGCCCTTTTGTCCCTGGGTCACACCATCCTGCCAAGGCCACTGGGCTCTTTGGTTGCTGCTCCTGGCAGGTGACTAGGCTCCAGAGCAGCCTGAGGGGGCTGGGGGGTTGGATTCCTGAGAACAGCCGCAGGACACTGACTCAGGCGGGCTGAGGCTTGTGAGTGAAAGTTTCCAGGCAGCCAGCGCGATTAGGGGAAAAGGTCTCATCTGGGGTTTGTCCAATGATGGCCTAGGCCAGCAATTTTCGACTGGTGTGCCACAAGAATTTTTAAAACATGTGATACCTGACTATTTAGTCAGGGGCACTGACCTCTTTTCCCCAAGCCAATCTAAGGCTTAGATTGTCAAATTAGAAAAGTGACAACAGCCAACACCACAATAGCCATCCGGTGTGAATGAATCAAAATTATACCTATTTTCTTTTGTCAGATGGCAAAAAATATATTTTTTGGAGAGCCGCAGAATTTTGGTAATTAGTTTATGTATGCCAGGAGCTAAAAAGCTTGACAATCGCTGCTCTAGACCTTCGGTGGCTGATTTCAAGGCACAGAGTGCCAGCTGCGCTGGCCAGGACAACCACCTCTGACCAGGGATCGTTCCCAGGTCCTGGGGCAAATCTCTGCTGTTAATCCTGCGCAGAGGAAGAAGAGGTAGAGCACAAGGGGCTGACTGTCTGACTCATTTCCCTTTTCGCAGGGGCGTTAGGGCTGTGTTCTCTCATCAGAAGGGCGGTGCAGGCCGTTTTCTCTTGGTAAGCATCCACTCGATGGGCTTCGGGAGCCAAATCCAATTCGAAACATGCACCCGAAATGAAAGGAGAAAGGAGGCTAATTTCCTTTGGTAGTGAGTGCTTTCCAAACCCAGGAGCTCCCTTGGAACAGAAATGAGAGAGGGAAAGAGAGGAGGAACAAGGCAGAACTTCCAGGACTTCAATTAGATTAATTGTTCCTTGCACAAGGAAGGGAACAAGGCAGTGGTGGGGAGAAGCCTATTTATTCTGAATGCAAATGGCCAGGGACGAATGTTAAAAATACCTTGCCGAGTGAGAGGTTGGGAGAACCGGATATGTCTTTCTAAATACAAAAATTAATCAGGATGAGAGAGAAATGGGGAATGGAGGGGAAATGGGGGAGGGAGAGAGAATGAAGGACGAGGTTAAGTAGCAGAGGCTTGACCCCAACGGACCCTTTCTGACAATTTGGCACTGGAAGAGAGAGACCCCAGAAAGATTTTTTTTCTGACCTTCCTGACCTTTCTGGTTCAAGCCAGAAGCATTGAATGGGGGAGTACGAAGAAAAACAGGAAGCTACTTAGTGAAGATGATAAGCCAGAAGATAACCTGTCACTGGCCCGCTTCCCCTCCTCTGACCCAGGCATGAAACTACTTTGTCCCTCCTCTGCACGACCCTTGGGCAATCTGAGTTCTCTGCATCCCCGGAACTGAGTCCTGTAAGAGGAAGGGGGAGCCTGCAGCCCCAAACAGGACAGGAGCCTGTTTTCCTGGCCTTTCACACTTTGAAACATGTGTAAAGCCATGCTCACTAGCTCCTGAGTTTTTCTTTCCAAAGCCATGCCTTCTCCCTCTGCCACTATGAATATACATAAGATGACCTCTTAGCAATTTCCCTGGGAGATTTGCTGGCATAAGCATAGCAGAATTTGGCCCTCAGTCGAGAGAGGTGCTTAGTCAAATTTCTCTGAGCTCAGACCCAAGCTCTCTGTGCATTATGCTTCAGTTTGTGCCAACCTTCTGCAGCCATGCCAGAGGCCCCAAGTGCAAAAACACCTTATAAAGACGCTCTTCTAGCAGAAATTCTTGGTAAAGTTCACTGGCAGGGAATGGGCAGCCTTGAGAGTCTGTGCAAATGCAACCCAGGGTGTGCATTTAACTTAGACAAAGAGGAACTGACGAGTTATCCTGTGTCAAGAGATGATCTGCAATTAGTAACTCTGTCTTATGACTCTGTCACATGAGGCATCTATCCAGGAAACCCTCGGGTTTTCAACAAAGACTACCTCTTGTTGGGGGAAAACCGTTAGGTATCAGAGGTGAAAACAGAGGATAACAATGACACTGATTCACAGCTTCGCTGTCCAGCACTGCTTACAGCGGTCCTGTCGCCTCTATGTAGCGCAGGCTGGACCTAGCCGTGTGTCCTCTACCTTCCCCACCAGCTGGCCCCTTCCTTAATGTTGCAGTACTTGCAATGCCTTGGCCACAAGAATGGCTCAGCCTATTTAGTAATCATAAGAGGGCACTGAGCGCCCGTCAGAGCAGCGGCACATTGGAGGAGCTCACCTGGAGCAGGGCAGGATCGTCTGCACATTCTTTCCTGCCCAGAAAACTCTCCCTGTTGTTTCAATGACAAAATACTGTAAGAGAGAGCCCACCGCATGGTACGAAGCACATTCTCGACATGACAAGGCTGCCTGCTCCCTCGCCTGACTTTACAGGGCCCTGAGTGTCGACACGGCATTGCTGAAGTGCTCACAGATGTCTGAATGTCCGCGTGGTGTCTCCTAAGCCACACATTTCCACAGTGACAGAACTGATGTTCTGAGACCAGCTGAGTCACCTCGGGTGACAAGTCCTCCGGGCTCTGGTTTTTCTCATTGGCAAAATGGAGGTTGTCGTGACCCCAATTTCCCATGGCCGTTGTGAGAATTGAATGGATTGATACTTATAAAGCAATTAGAAGAGTGTTTGTTAGATAAATTCAGCTCTGAGACTCTAACCTGCGTAGCACAGATACCGAGAATCAATGCAAATCTTAGATCTGCCAGTGGAGACTCAGATTTTGAAGTGTCAGGAGAGCAGCCGCCGCGATTTAAGATAACAGCCTGATCCTCCATGGCTGGATGCAGAGGAAGTCTCCACTTGGGGATTTGGCTACTATTTTATTAAGGAAGCTGGTGGGGTTCCTACATGTGGTAGCAGCAGTGGAAACGGGGAGATCTCCAAGGGGGAGGCAAATCCCACCATCAAGAGCTCGAGTTTTTGTAGTCTATCCCCCCGCCCTGCTCCTACAGGGAATTCTCCTCACTGCCAGCTTTTGAAGATAGGATGCTATTCTTTATACAATTCACTCGAGAAGGGTCTTTCTTCCATACAAGGGGACCAACTAGGCCTTTATTTCCCCCTGAAGGAGAATGCCACCTTGGGTGAGATCCAGCACTGTTCAGTGGGACCTGGTGTTAGGGGTGTGGCCATTAGGTGGCCCCAATAGTGGGGTGGGGCGGGGTGGGGGACAATCCTAGGGGGCGGGTGGGATTATGTCTCCTGGATGTGCCGTGGGCAGGATGGTGCTTACTTGCAATCATGCTTCTCGATTTCAAAGTGAGGGTTGAAGTTGAGGACAATCTTCTGGTTGGGTTCCGGGGCATAAACAATCCACTCGCAGTTCTGGTGGGACGGATAGTCCTGGGGGTAACCAGGGGAGGTGATGTAGCCAGCATCTTTGGAATTCAAACGGCCGCCACAGGGTGGGTCTGAAAGAGAAGGCAAACAACCCAAAGAACTTCAAATATGTTCCAGCATTTTTCCCTCCTCTCCCTGTTTCTCTTCTCTACCAGTGGCTGTCCAGAAAACTAACCTGCTTACTCATTCAGTGGAAGAGATTACCAGCTCATCGACCCCTTACTTCGAGACTGAACACATACACACACCGACACGCTCCCCAAATGAAATATTTCAGAAACTGGCCATAAATACTCCCAATCACATGCTCTGGGATTAAAAAATATAAGAAAGCTACAAACTTAACATGCCTCCTTGTCTTTTCCCGTCTCCCCGCCTTGTTCAAACCTCTCATCTCTATCTTTACCTCATAAATCCTTCACGGTCTCGGTGCCTCCCCGCCCAGCCCAGCCCAGCCCAGCCCGGCCCGCCCGGCCCCAGCAGCCAGAAGTAACGGCTCCGGGAACGGACAAGGGTGGTTTTGTGGTGCCGACCCACAAGCGAGCCTGGTAGCAATTACAAGTGATGCGGAGGAAGCATTTTCAGCTTTGGGCCAGAACAGGCCCTGGAGGGTGATTTCAGCCTTTTTTTTTTTTTTTTTTTTCTTTTTAAAGAAAGAAAGAAAAAGCAAAACCCCCAAACACTTAATTCCACATACACCACAAATTTGATTTATTATTTCATTATACACCGAGTGGAAAATCTGCATTGGAGAATCCACTGACTCTGACCTCAGAGTTTCGACAAAGAGTGCTTTGTGCTGAGTGGACGGCTGTGTTTTTTCCATGCTTTCTGCCCACTGTCCCTCCTGCCTGGTCACCGCCACCAGAGTGTGCTGCTGCTTTGTCCAGTGGGAACCAGCCCTTGGAAAGGCAGCTGGCTGCAGGGGAGCAGCGCCCCCACCCCCACTCTTTCGAACAGTGCCTGAGCGCCTGGCTGGGGAAAGAGCTTCCTGTGTGCCAGGAGGAGAGGGGCAGTGTTCAAAGGCAGAAAAGGTGGGTGATGACATTTGAAGAATCGCATATATTTGGGAGAGCAGTTCTTCAATCCCCAGGAGGGGGTCCAGGGAAATGGGGGAGTTTCGCTTAATACCACAGTAGATCAGAGGACAAGAAAGCACAAGAGACCTGGAAATATTCAGAAGCCTCTTGGAGAGTTGCGCCTCTCTTACCATCAATCACGATTTAATATCGCCATCTGCATGGAGCAGCATGGGCCCGTGAATTATGTATTAGGGCTCAGCAGCCACCTTACAGGATGGGTCTCTCTCCTGTGTTCGCTCTTTGAGGGAAAGGGTCATGCATTTTTTAACTCTACAGGTGCACTTTACTATTCCCCCTGCCTGTTGGCATTACTGTCTTCCAGAACTCTGCTTTCGATTACGAGGCTGACAGGCTTTAAATGCATAAAAGATGGGCACGCTGCACAGCGGTGGCTGGGACACACACATCCGCACAAGTAGCCTTTCAGGCATCATGCCTCCGAGAGCTCAAACGGTGCCCTGCTGAACTGCCCAGAATCGAATGGCTTCGGGTTCCATTTCCTACTGGGTGGAAAACAGAAGCGGGCCATTTCCTCTGACTAGCAGAGACATCATCTAATGACCCCGTGGCCTCCCCAGCCCGGAGGACAACAGGCCCGACCTCCTGCCCAGATGCAGACGAGGCCAGCGGCGAGGCCTGGGGCCACCACTTCCTCGGCGGCCAGTGCCTGCGGGCTTTCCAGGTGCCCACACCACTCGCCCGAGCTGGGCACCTAACATCTTGTAGCAAGTCCAACCGTGGCCCTTCGGTCCTGGCTCAGGCCTGTGAACTGGGCCCAAGAGGGGCTCTCTGAGAAGGCAGAGGTGTGGGGAGTTAGACCACCCGCTATGCGACCCCGCTAGCAGGAGAGGAAATTTTCTACTGAACTTTTCTACAGAAAGAAGAACTTCACCCCCTCAATTCCCCTGTCGCACCAAGTTTAAGTTTTCAGCAATTAGAGCAGGCACACACAGTCAGCAGGAAAGGCAGGAAACTTCCTCCTAGGAAGGTTTCATTTCTGATCCACACCAGGAGTCATCACTTCCCCACTTAAGAAAAAATTCCAACCATATATGTCCTAGAGCTGACTGTCTGCCTTTCCTGCTGGTAAAGACTTAGACTCAAATGAAAAGGAGCAAGTAACCCATTTCTTTTTTCTATCCTTCCTTTATCTGGAGAAAATCAAGGCGTTCATTAAAATATTTGAGAACTCATAAAAACATCTGTTTTGCTTGTGTGGAGTTTCCAATATCCAAACATTTATAAACTCACACTCAGTAACACACACATAGGTACCACATATACATAGGTACCCATACATATTAGAAATTAACACTTCAGTCCTGTACACACTTTGACACCCACTCATAAAATATCACACATAGTTTGCACAGACACAGATCTATCGAGATAAATACTAGAATTTCCATCTCTGTGTTTCTTGGAGAAAACTGAATTCTTGAAACACATCAGTAAAAATTGTAAAGAAAACACACAATCCTTCTATGCCTCCTCTTGATAACTGATCTTTCATTTTCACGTTTGGGGGCCCTCCATTCCTAAAATACAGTCGTGTGCCCGAGAGAAATGCCCTGGGCTTTCTTCTGAGGAGCTCTACCATGCAGCCCTTTGGAGGCCTTCGCTGTGTTCCAAAAGGAACAGCATGAGCACTCTCTCCGCTCTCTCCGCAAGCCCAGCCCAGCCCAAAGAAGGTTGAACTCCAGGGCAAACCCCTGTAGGTCAATATGCATACACAGAAGGGAGCTTGACCAGGTTGAAGTTTGAGCTACTGAGCCTGATGGGTGAGTTGACAAGCGACTTCTTTCTCCAAAGATTTTGTGAATACCTTTCACCTGTGGCAAATTCACTTCCCAAGGAGAAGCAGGCAAACTCAGACCTGAACTGTTCAGAGAAGTTTTCTCCTACATCTGAGATGGGCCAGGTCAGGACAGATAAAGATCTCAGAGGCCCAAGGATGAAGGGTTGAAGGGGCATCTCTAGACAACAGTATGGCAGTTACCAGAGGGGGAGGAGGTTGGGAAGAGGATGAAGAGGGTAAATGGACATACGAGGCTAGACTTTGGGTGGTGAACACACCATGCAATATAAAAGTGAGGTATTCTAGAACTGTACACCTGAAAATTACATGTTTTTTAACCAATGGTACCCCACATTCATTTAATTTCAAAAAACAAAAAGGAATTTGAAACAAAGGGAGTATTGAGTTCTAAAAGTCACAAAGGTCTGATTTCCCCCACCTCCATAATGACTACTTAGGTGTTTTTACTTGATATATAAAATGTTAGATTATTTATTTATTTTTTAGAGAGGGAGAGAGAGAGGGAGAGAGACATCAGTCAGTTGCCTCTCATACCCAACCGCCTCCCCCACTGCAACCTGTAACACAGGTATGTGCTCTGACTGGGAATCAAACTGGCAAGCTTTTTGCTTTGCTGGATGTAACAGTCCAACCCACCGAGCCACACCGGCCTGAGAAAACTGTCAGATTATTTCTGACATCTTTCTCCTTCTCTCTGCCTCCACCCCCCTCTCCCTCCCTCTCCCTCCCTCCCTTTCTCCCTGAGGGCCTGGCACCATCCGATGCACCTTGGGGGGACCAGGCCCTGTCACCCTCCTACAGAGCCCAATTTCAGACAGCTCATTGGTTCCTAGTAATATCTGATTTTTAGAAAGGACTGAGGAGGAGAAACTTTTTAAAAATCTGATCTTTCTAAGGAAAGTCAACTGGAGTTGTTCTATAGGAACACTATATGGCCACAACTTGGAAAAACAGTTGTTAGAAACTGAAGCCTGACTGTAGTGAGGACTTTGAAATGATTGGACTCACGACAGCTGGAGATACCAGGCGACACCAGGAGACACCAGGCCACGGCCTGCTGGCATTCCCACAAGACAAGGACAATCAGATCCCTTGGTTTAGCTGAACTGGAGGAAAAAGTCCTTGGCAAAGATAGGGGACTTCAGGACTGGCTGGATGTGAGATCGCAGAGTCAGGGTGTAGTCAAATGTGGGTCTGGGTTAATGGGACCGGGTTGGTGGGAAGGCGGGGGGCTGACATTAGCAAGAAGAGAGATCAAATTCAATGAGTGAATTGAATTAAGTGTGTAATTTTCAAAATCTTTTTAGAAGTGTGTGTTTGTTTTTCCCCTGAACTCCAATGTGCAAGGCAGCTAAAGCTGAAGCTCTTCTTGGGCGCTGGGATGGAGGGTGGCCAGAACTGGCGTAGCGCCCACTCGAAGTCCCCTCCCCTCATCTCTGAGGGGCCTTCTCTGTAAGAACATCAGGCCTTCCTGGAATAGAGTTTGGAACCCACAGAACCAGACACCGGGTCCTGTGTTACTGTAAAACGCCACGACAAGAGAGAGTAGAAGGATTAGAACACAGCTATTTCTTACACACACCTGAGGGCACTTGGTGGAGAAAAGTAGTGGGCCACATTTCCATGAAAATAACATACTTTATTTACTTTATAATTTATCCTTTAGCCATAGTATAATCCCATCCTGTACCTATTTCCACAGCATTGTTTTCATTTAATTATTAGTAGCTGAGGCAAAGAAGATTTCTTCTACTAAAAAGAGAAGGGTGTCGCCTTGCAACTTTGCCAGTAAGGATTCTTGCACTGAATATGGACATACCACCAGCAAGCTGTGTGACCTTAGGTAAGTTAGTAAACTACTCTGAGCCTTTGTGCTCTCATCTATAAAATGTGGAGAGTGAGTCTAAAGGTCAGTTTCAGTTCTAAAATTCAAAATCTGTATAATGAGGTGGGGGATCTTATAACCCATAGATGAAGCAAAACAGTAAAGGTTCTCTACCCTCCTAGACAGCCAGATTATTTATTTAAGGTGTTACACCTGTTTTATCTGCTTTAGGGAAGCCTAAAACAAAACTCCAGGATTCTTCAGAGGAATACGTCTGTCTCGCATTATGGAGTTCAAATGTCTCTTTTAATCACAGTAGCTCAACTGACGTTTCTTTTCTTAACTGAGTCTGCGGCTGTGTATTTATAAATATTATGGATACACAGTTCTGTGTGTGAGCCTGTCAACAACTGTGATGCATAAAAAGACCAAGAAGAGGTTCTTAAAATCCCTCGCCCAAATCATCAAAGTCCTCTGCTCAGGGTTATAACCAAATTTTGTTCACTTACCCTGGGTGAGCTGCTTTTTAAGAGTTTTTTCTGTGAGCTGAGGCTGGATTTTGTTTTATTCAAAGCGACTTCAGCCTGTCACAAGACAGTCTCATAAAATCTGTATCTTGGCTTAAGCTGGGAAGAAATGAGCCAATCCATCAGCCCAGGAATGCGGCTGTTTGACCACTTCCTAAGGCAACTGGGAAGGGATGCAATCTATTCAATTTATGGGGCCGGGTGGCAGTGAATGATGCACTCCTGAAGGCACAGCAAATGGAAATCCTTGTGAACTTCTGCGGTGATAAAGTTCAAAATCTGAATAAAACTATCTGAGGGAGGGCCGAAAGGAGGGGATCTGAGAGCGGGAGAGGAGGCCGGCACAGGAATGTGGAGAAAGGAGAACAGGACATGGCGAATCCCCCTCTTCTAGGTCCTCACCTAGAAGAAACGGTCCACCTCCAGTGACCCACCGCGGCGAGAGCTGGATACTGGGTCTGGAAACAGGACTTTGGAAAGTCTCTTCCCCTCAATTTGGATTCTGAAAATGAACCTTTGCTTAATCGTTAAAATGTATGTTTGATGTGATTACTTCCCTGACCTCGAATCATGCCACCTGTGGTAACCTTGTTATATGTCATCTTATATCATAAACAAATGCAATTCCAATAGGGCAGCCAATATAATATCATTAGTTTATATTTATGTCCACTCTTTTCCAGCCTTCATTGCAAATGCAATTTTGATGCCATTGATGAGAGATCTGGGATTACAATCCCTGACCATTTCAACAGACATTTGGGGAAGGAAATAGGAGAAGAATAATTTTGAGGTCTCTCCAAAAACCAAAGGAGGAAAAAAATGTAATATAATATTTTTTTTTCATTTATTTTGATTAACTGAAGCCTTATGTTGAAACATCAATGGCTCCCCATTGGTTAGTAAATGAAACCTAAACCCCTTGGCCTAGCAATTTGGGCCTTGCATTTAGCTCAAGCTACTATTTCCAACCTTATTTGCAATTATTTCCCCCCATACATTCTAAACTGCAGCTACTGAGTGTTGCCTCAAACAAACCCAGTGGCTAACTCGCTGCCCCAACCTTCCCCTTACCGTGGTATGCCATTCTCAGCTCTAAATCCCATCTCTTCTCTCAATCTGGGCTCAGATGCTACCTCCCCCGCCCTCCCTCCTCACCCGCACCAGAGTACACTTCCCCTCTTTCTATCTCAAACCTGGGAGACTGAAGCTCTTCTGTATATCCGGAGGCAGCAATTATCAAACTTTTACACATAGACTAATTACTAAAACTGTGCAGCATACCCCGAAATATATTTTTTTGCCTCTGTGACAAAAAAAATAGGTATAATTTTGATTCATTCACACTGGATGACTATTGTGTTGTAATTTTTTAAAAATTCAACCATTTAAGGGAAAAGAGGACAGTGCCCCCTACTAAATAGTTGGGTATTGCATGTTTAAAAAATTCTTGCGGCACAACGGTTGAACATCGCTGTTCAAAGTTGTGCGAGGGCTCAGGATGGCCTTATCTGTTCTGCTGGACCACCACAACTCGAGGGCATGGCCCCCTTCCGATTCATCCTGGTGAATCTTATAGGATCAAACCCAGAGCCTTTCCCAAGCATCAGTCTCAACGAGGTTTGAAGAGTTAATAAATTACTAATTGCCTAAAGTAACACCAAAAGTATCGGTAGATACCACAAATTCTAAGAAAGCCTTATCACAAATTGTTCTGTTTCTCTAGCTACAACCCCTTCTTCCCAGCCCACAGCTGCTATTAAATGGGAATTTTCTTTAGTGATAAACTGAGTGTTTAAATGATTTGCTTGGGATAACAACACCTAGTCAGTTAGTATAGGATGTCTCTGAAGACACCCTGACCTCAGATAACAATGATGAAGTTCAAAGGACACTTACATTTTAATTCTAATAATGGCGAAAATAACATGTCAGAGGTTTTCTTGCCCCCTCACTCCAGACCCCCAAAGGCAAGTTCTAGATACCTGTTGTCAGTAGCATCAGGAAGATGCAAACTGTTACTTCATCACTAACCTTGTACTGGTAATGGATTGTCTCTTGCTGGGTTTTAGTTCATTTCTCTCTACCCACCCCCCTGAACACTACCCCCCCTCCTAATGCCTTTTGGGCACATCTGTTTTCTTTTTTCCCTTTATCAAAACAATTATTATTAGCACTCAGTCCAGTAATTTGCAATTCCCTTTATCTCTTTCACTGACAGACCGGCCAGAGCCCTGGTTATCATGGGATCTTCGGAGGCAGTACGCAGGGTCACCCTGGACGTGTGCACTAAGCTGGCCAGCAGCCCCAGCCACTGCACACTGCAGGGAGAGCGCTCCTTTTGTTAGTCCCGGGCCCCCTCCCTTTCCTCTGGATTAGATCATGACTCTTTTATGAAGACCCAGAGGGAAATGGGATTATTAAGAGTCTTGCTGGGTAAAAGCTATTTTGTCTTTATGATGACTTTTTTGAGTTCAGCTGCTGAGGGGCCTTAATGCCAGAGTAGAAGTTATTGCACGTTCGGGGCTAGGGCGGGGGGCACTTTCAGCACCGTGATGCCTGCTGAGCACCCTTTCCTGATGAAGGACAGAAGATAAGAAAAGGAAACAAGGGAGAGAGACTTAAAAAGAAACAAATCAGTAGAGGTGAGGACACAAAGTGGAAGAACAAGAAGAGAAAAAAATGTGAAGAGAAGTAGATCTGAGAGGAGAATCCAGCAGAGAAGAGCCTTCTCTGAAGAACAGAGTGCTGAGAGATAATCCGAAGCTTATAAAACACAGGCAAAGGTTTCGTGGGGTAAGAGCTGAGAAGGAATACTTATTTACTTATTTAAAAAACTCATAAAAATAACATGAACTCACCACAATGGTTATAGTGTGTTTTCTGTAATACAGTTAACCCCACTGAAGCTGTTTTCATGTTTTGAGATTTTGTTTATTTTTAGAGACAGGAGAAGGGAGGATATCAATATCAACATGAGACAGAAACATCAATCGGTTGCCTCTAGTATGCATCCCAACCAGGGACCAAACTCATAACCTAGGTATGTGCCCTGACAGGGAATCGAACCGGTGACCTTTGTTTTGTGGAATGATGCCCAACCCACTGAGCCACATCAGTCTGGGCTGAAGCCGTTTTTAAGATGAAATGACTTCAGAATCGGCAGATAAGAGCACCTATGATGCAGGCTATATTAGTATCCAACACAGTGCAGACCAGGAAGCTGAGGCACAGAGAGATTAAGCATTCTGGATCACAGAACTGGCAAGTGGCTGGGCTGGGTTTTAAAACCAGGCGGTCTGTCTCCAGCGCTTCAGAAGCTGGAAAGCCCAATGAAGTTCTCCCCAAAACGTCCATGTGACAAACTTACTCAGTGGCATTTAGGGAAAGACAAACGTTTTGCCTGTTTGAAACTCTCTTTTCTCTTCCCGTGCCAGTCACCTGCCTGTGTGGACAATGGGGGACGTGTGGAGGCTGGGGCGTGAGAGGGCTGGAGGCACTTAACACCTTCTCCATTCCTGGCTCCCCCTGGACCCTGCTCCTTGTCCTCTGGCCCTTCCCTGTGCACTGGAAACCAGGGTGTGTGTTTTGGGGGTGTGGGGGGGTAGACAGGATGCTCAGGCCTGAAACTACGTGTCAAAACATGGGAGGGATTTTTGTTGGCAACTCCCCCTTTCTCCTTTCTTCTCAACCTTACTCTTCATCTATGCCAAAAACCACGTTGTTATTGTTCTACTGGATAGGAACAGCATTTTCAGAAATGGGGGATTTATTTTTATAGCACAGCTGGTCTGCCAAAGGTCACATAATTTGGCAACGTGCCCAGTGGTTAAAAATTAATTTCTCCTTATTAATACAACCAAGGTCCCATAGGATCAGAGCTCAGCCTTATCTAAACTTGACAGTTTCCTAAACCTTTAGAAGATGCTTTCTCCTAGGGGGCCAGCCCCACCGCAAGGAACCACCCCACCGAATCCTGAATCCTGTTACGTATCGTAAGGAAACCATTAAGCCCTCAGCCATTTCTCATCAAGGCAGATGAAGCTTTGAAAAATGCTGTAGGCTCTCTGGTACAAACTCCCACAGTATCTTCCAGGAATGGGTTAATTTTTTTTTTTAAGTGACTTCCTTACCTGGAAGGAACAGTACAAAGACTTAACTTCTGGGGATCAAACACATGTCTGCCACTCCAGGAGGGTGCCTCAGAGACTGTCCAGTGGCAAATGATGGTCAGATGACATAATAATCATAGATGTTAATGACATTACAAACTACTTCTCAGACGTCACTTTTCAAGTCCTTTCTTGTCAGTGTAAGAAATTAAAATGGTATTTTGCTTCTGCTCTATCCTTTAAGAACGGGAAATCACATCTTTATTTCCTAAAGTCTTTCCAAACTGGACTTCTGGGGAATACATTCTGAAAACTCTTTACCCATGAAACGAGCTCTGAATTCTGTCAACTCAGAATTGTCCCACACTTGGATTACCCAAGGTCAGCTCATTCTCTTGATTGCTTTAATGTGCAGCTGAGTAAAAACACCAGGTAGGTTACCCAGAATTCTCTAACTCCCTGCCCCCACCAGGCCCAACTGTTATTTGCATTCATGTCTCTCAGTTCAATGCATATGAACTGGCACTTGGGCTCCTGGCTTCTTCTATGCCATGAAGATAGGAAGGGACCTTTCATTGCCCCAGTGCAGACTTCACATTCAATAGCAGGGGTTGAAAGCCATTTGGTAGACAGCAGGAGTCCTGTCTGGATAGCCTGGGGTTCCAGTCACTTCCAACCTTTCATTTTGCCAGTTGGGTGCTCTGCAGCATAATCTGAGGGCTCCACAGAATGACAAAAAGTCCCAACGCACAGTGCTGCCTGGGTATCCACAGACCTACCAGGCTTGTTGGGGACAAGAAGGGGCTTGCCCCGCAGCCTCACGGGAGCTCTCCTCACCCCACTGTTCTGCCCTGTGTGCTCTGTTGGCAACAGGCAACAGTTTCACTACCTCCAGGGACAGTTTACGGGCAAAGTTCACTGGGCACCTACGGAGTGTGGGCATAGGATCAGTCCCCGGAACCTAGAGCAGGCTGTCTATGCAGAATCTAGAAGTGCAGAGTTTTGTTGCAAATTATTATGCCTGATCATAATTATCCACCTGGGCGGTAGGGGGTGGGGGGGCAGGGTAAAAAAGAAACCTTCTTCAAACCCTCATCTGGCGCCTAGACCATCATTGCCTCTCTTTCAGGAGTTGTTTGAACACAGACCCGTCTCCCACAGCCAATTTACACCTCTTATCTGATCATTTCAGATGGAAGGTTGAATTGAGTGTCTGCACCGTGTCTACAACAATGGTGTTAAAACCCAAGCACCACCAAAGCTCTCTAGGCAGAGGAGGGTTATGCGGGGTAGGTTACAGGGTCTGGGTTCTTTTGGCCCCAAGCAGTGTGGACACTGGGGCTGGGAGTTGCCACTCTCTGAAGAAACCCATTGTCAGGGCCTGAATGATTTCCTGAGCTTAACCTAGTCCCCTTTGGACCACGATTAACTCCAGCAAAGGGGAGTTTTGTGGCCAGGCGCTGACAGGGAATGGCTAGCGCCAGGGGGCTCTCCTCTCCATCTGAAACCGAAAGGAAGGAAGGGAGGTGGAAGGAGGGAGACAGTGAGCACGTGCCAATAAACCAGAGCATGCATTCCCTCCCCTTCCACACAAGTTCAACTGGAGCTTCGGAAGCACCAACGCAGATGAGCCGGACTGTCAGGAGCGTAAGTTTGTGACAGTCTTTCCTCTAACTCAGCCAGGCAACTGCTCGGCTAGCTGTCTTCCGAGCAGCCCAGCACCAAGGAACAGACGAGAGTCGCACACAGTAATTATGCTACTCGCTCTGCTTTTATTTCATGCAGGTTCACTCAAAGTAGAGCATCAACATACATTAATATCCTACTCATACTCTAACAACCTAAGAGAAATATAACACATACACAGAATAATCAATGGGGAATAATGAACCCGAGTCCAAGAGTCTCAGTCTGCAGGTCCAGGAGACAGCACTGTGGGCAAGGGAGGCTTCAGCGTTTTGCAAGGAAGGATCTCCAGAGCCAGGTGGGCAGCAGGGCAGATAAAGTCCTCAGTCCAGCAGGGCAGAACCTCCCGCGGCTGATGCCAAGGGAGACCCACGTGGCGTGGAGCACACTCTGGTGTGTGGAGCTCGGTCGTCTCAGCAGTGCTCTGGAGCCTGCTTCAGTTACACCTTGACAGTGGTGTGCTCCATCCTCTGGGTCTTTTGGCAACTGTCTTGGCACCCCTGCTGGCAAGCGGGGAATTTGACCAGGAGCCTATCCGTGTGGGTGGTCCTGCTCTGCAGACCTGGCTGTTCTGATCACAGATATCCTAGGATGTGCAGATATCCTAGGTGTGCCTCCTTGCCAGATATGTCTGCTCTGACTTAGGTGGTTTCCCTCTTGACCCAAAGTGTCCCGGCTGACCGGCGGCCATCTTGGTCCACACCAGCGACTCCACTTTATTGTACCCACTTCACGCTGTCCTGATTGGATCAGTGCGTCGTACTGGTCCTGCTCTTCGCACGGTGGGTCCCCTATGCTTGGCCTGCAGAGCTGATTCCCACCCTCACACCCCCTCGGTTCCCAGGGGTTGACTGGTTTTTCCACCACCATCCCCTCCCCAGCCCTAAAGTGTGAGCTCCGCTCCCTCCCTGCCCCCAGCAGCCAGGCGCCGGGACCTGGTGGGAAAAACTGCGGTGCAGTTAGCTCCAGGCGAAAGGTGGGGTCAGCCTTTTAATCACAGCTCGCCTCGCCTCCATTAAATTGTGTTGATATTAAAAAGAAATCAATCAGTAAAAATGAAGCCTGGGCCGTGAATATTTCTTTTTTTTCACGTGGAAAAGCAAACAGCGAGGCAGCGGGGGAGGGGAGGCTCGCCAGCTACTGCGGAGGTTTCTTCCGAGCAGGGAACTGCAGCCGCGACTTAACTTTCTGGCAGTGGGCAGCCTCGAGGAAAAGCTGCAGGCTTCTCCCGGGGGGTGTCCTTAGTCAGGAGGAGGGGAGACGGAGGCTGGAGGAGTTAGTCTGCCAACTTTACCCAGGCTCGAGCCTCGGTTTTGCTTTCACTGGGAATATTTTTGCCTAATAGAATGTTTATGGATGGCTCGGCTATGTTTCTACTGCGTAGCCCAAACAAATCGATGCGGCATTAGAGACGGCGCTGGGGGTTGGGGTGGGCTGGGGGCCACCCAGCCCTCACCGCCACGTGGATGCCGGAGCCGCGTGCTCTTCACCTGTTTCGGCGCACCGGCGGGCTCTTGGCGCGCAGCGCTACTGGAGGCGGTGCAAGTTGCGCGCATTCCCGAGGCTTCAGCTGGCTCCTTTCCGTCTCTCTCTCCGCCCTCGGCTCGGAAATCCCACCCCGGCTTCCCGCCACCCAGCTCAGCCAGAGCTCAGACCCCCAGCTCCGCTGGCCGCAGGCCTCAGCCCTTCAAAGACGGCTCTCCAGGGGTGGAGGGAGGGTTGCTGCAGCGCGGAACGGAACGCGGGAAGGCAGAGAGGGAGCTCCGGACAGGGCCTGGCCAGCGGGCCCCGCGTCCCCTAGCCCTGGCAGAAGGGATGCAGGAAGGCGGCGGTGCTGCGATCTGGCCTGGCGGCGTGTGGAGGAGTGGGGGAGTCTGGTGCGCGCCGCCCGCCAGTCCCAGAGGCCTCACGCCGCGGGGCTATTTGCTCCATTGCTCCCCCTCTTTCACCTTCCACCCTCCTTTCCGACTGACTGCTCGGAATGGGTTCCCGCCGTCGCTGCAGCTGGCTGGGCCCGGCCCCCTCCCGGCCGGCGCGCACCGGGTGAGTCAGAGGTCTAGCTGGGCCGCGCCCTTTGCCACCCGCCGCCAGCTGCCCGAGTGCCAGTGGGCTGCTCCGAAGGAAAGCCCGAGCAGCGCGGGGCTTGCGATCGCCTTTTCTGGGGGCTGGAGAATATCTATCCCTGGGCGGGTCCCAGCTCCGCGTCCCACCAAAACGGTGACTTGCCCCGCGCCCCCGGGCTTCTCTAGAAGTGACGCAGGGAGGCTGCGGGGTGGGGGCGGGGGTCTCTGCAGAGAGAGCCGAGGCAGGTGGCGGAGGGGGAGTGGGTCCCATTCGGTGTCGCGCACACACGTACACACTCCACACAGCGCTCGGGGACAGATGTGCGAACATCTGGGGTAGAAGATGTCCCCCGTCTTCACGACCCCTCCCGCTCTGCGCAACACACAGATTCTGAAGTTGTGCGTACGTGTGTGTGTGTGTGTATGTGTGCGCGCGCGTTTGCCGGCGTGTGCGCCAGTGTCTGCGCACTCGTGAACCGGGGCCTACCAGAGACTGTGCCTGAATACATAATATACCGTGGGCATCCTCACCGCGCGCTCGCGTGCGAGTGCACACACAGACGGCGAATCACACAAACATACATAATTTATGCAGCCTTCAGGTCGGTGGGAGGTAATTTCATTTCACTTCAAACTGCGGACTTAGAATTAAGGTGAGAGGGAATGGGGAGGCACAGGTAATCTCCCCAAGTGGAGACCAGTCACGGCAGAGAAGGTACAGCGAACATGTGGATTTGGATTGCAAGGGTAATCCTGAATTTCTTGCCCCCCTCAAATAAACACCCGAGCCTAAAGTGTGTGTGTGTGTGTGTGTGTGTGTGTGTGTGTGTAGGTGAGAATCAGAGAACCAGGCACAAACTTCCCCTTTAGTCAAAGCTGGCTCCCATCGACCCACTGGCCGTTGTGATGGGGGGAGGTGCCCAAGAGGCTGCGAGGGGTGAGCCCTACACCGCAGCTGGAGCCCTGGAAATGCTGCTGGGTAAGCACGCAGGAGGGCTTTTTCTCCCTTCTCTTTTCCTTCTTTCCTCGTAGATGGTTTCCTCATCCCCAGTCACCTGTAGCAGCTTCTGAGAGTTTGTCAGATTCCAGACACTGTTCCCAGAGGGAAGAGAGGCTCACCCTGGAAAGTGGTGTAGGGAAGGCAGGACAAGCCCCACCAGATTCCCCGAAACCAGTGATCCCTGCTCAGAAGTGTGCCCCTGTGCCAGCGCCCCTCCACACACAAACACCCACACAGACACTGGTCCCCGACCTTCGGGGCCTTCGGTGCTTATCTTCGCACTCAGTCCACACACCCTTTTGGGCAGCGGTTGAGAACAAATTCCACTCAAAAGTTTCTAACCACTTCACAAGAGAGACCTTGGAGGGCCACACAGTTTAATTTTTTAGAAGACCATGATTTACTTCCCCAGAAAACACATGGATGCAGGAAAGAGAGCAGGGGCGATTAACCGCCTTCGCTGCCAGCAGTGCCCAGCTCCAAGCCCCTAGCTCAGCCGAAAGCCAGCTTGTTCCAGCAGCCCGAGCCCTGGGATTCTGAGGCGTATCCGCACATTCTGCAAAGAATCCACAGCATTGGAAAATCAGAACTAGACTCTTGCCTTTCCCAAGCCCTTCAGTTAACATTGCTCAATGTAGCTAAGTGGAGAGAATGCAAATGATTTATATTCCGCTGGCTAGGTTGAAGAAACTCAAGGGAGATGTGCTCTGCTTCAAGAAAGGGAAAAAAATTCCCAAAAACTGTAATGCAAAAAGGCTTTGTAGTATTTTTAAACCTTTGATTCAGTCCATATGTGACATCTGAACACCGCCAAATTCTGTCTATGTTTCAAAACACACACACACACACACACACACACACACACACACACACACTCCTAGCAGGAGAATAAAGTTGGGTTTTAGCAGCAGCGGTGGTGTACGGTAGGGAGGGCCGGCTGGGATCTCTTTAAATTATTCGGTACCGAGGACGCCTCTCTCCTGTGCCGTTCCTTGCGCCCCATCCCCTGCGTTAGCAGTTACTCTGAAAGGGAAAGCAGGTTGAAATGAATAGAAAAAACTTCAAGGGGCTTACCTGCTTGGCCTCTCACTTCAAGTCCTGAAAAGTAGAGAGCTAAGAAAATCCAGGTGGGAGGAAACATATCCATTTTGGAGAAAGAGGCTCTCTCCAGAGCTGGATTTGTAGGTTTCTTGTATAATTGTAAGTCTTTGTGTTTTCTCGGTCTTCTGTCTTCCTCACAGTGTCTTCTGCAGAGGTTCCTGACGGCCAGTGTTTCCCTCCCGGGTTCTGGCGGCCCGTCTTCACCTTTATTCTTGCTGGATCCCCACCTCACCAGGAGGAGGGTCGCTCTTGAAATCGGCAAAGAGGGAGCAAACCGGGAAGAGAGGACGGGTTTCCTCTCTTAAAAGCAAAACGGATCTATGTCCTCTCCAGTTCCTCAAAGTATCATTTCCTTTATCCTACAACATCACGAATATTTCCCGAAAGCCAAGCGTAAAAAAAAATTATAATAAAAATAAAAGCCAGGACTTGCCTTGGGCATCACACTGCCCCCGGGCAGCTGTGTGATCTCAGAGACGTAAACTGACACACAGTCCCCGGCGCCCGGGACCCACGCGAGGGCGGAGGCACCCACCGCCGCACGGCCGGAGTAGAAGGCGGCCGCCGGGCTCTTGCCCTCGCCGAGTTCCCTAGCGGGATCCTCCCCCAAGGGCTACACCCGCTTAGCCAGCCTCAAGAGGGGAGTCTGAAGAAGGAAGCCGCTGGTGCTGGTGCTGCTGCTGTTGCTGCTGCCGGTGCGGTGGAGGCGGCTGGGATCGCCTGGGAGTGAGCGAGCCCCTCTCCGAGTTCGCTCGCGCCCGCCTTCACCTCCACCTCGCCCAGCGCCTGGCCGAGTGTCTGAGCGTCTGAGGATGTGCTGGGGGCGGGCTGCGGGCTGCTGCCTCGCTCGCGTTCTCTGCTTCCCCTCCGGCTCCCCCCTGCCTTTTCAGGCCGAGCAGCATGTGGATGTCAGAGCCGCGGCAGAGCTATCCGATTACGCGCCGGCTCAGGGCCCGCCCCTTCTGTGTTCCTGATTAAAGAGGCAGCCGCGGAGACGCGCGGCGCAGAGCAGAGCGAGCGCCGCGGCACCCAACTCGGGCGGGGCGGCGGCGGCTTCCCCGGGGCCGCGGCCGGATCAAAGTTAAGGCAGCTCCCACCCAGCCGCCCCACTCCCACCCGGAACCTCCCGCCCACCCTAGGCTCCTCAGCTCCTGGCTGCGCCGAGCCGCCCGTGCGTAAACGCTCCGGAGAAGGAGCGCCCCCGGGCACATCCAGGGCGCGCTGCCCTTGGCCGCGTTGCCTCCGCCCGACGGAGACTCCGCGGGAAACGGGGAAACCCTTGTTCCCCCGAAGTCCCTGACTCCGATGCCACACACGTAGAACCCAACACAATGCCACGCGCAATGGCGTTACAAGAGGAGTTGGGTGGCGCACGGTGTTTGGAGTAGAGAGCGAGACGGCAGTTCAGCCATGCGTTCGCACAGGCAGCAGTGCGTGGCGGCGACACTCACGCACAGCCCCGGCTGAATACAATCCCCAACACCCCGCGTTTACGGCTCAGGTCCTTTGTTGTGTCCCAAACACACTCCTCGCCTCTCTAGGTGACGATTTACTTCTCTTATGCTCCTAACTTGCAACTACGAAAAGAGAAAAGACTTCAAAGAATTTGTTCAGGTAATAAATTGGATTCCTCCAACCCTCCGGAAAACATACAGGTACAGGAAGGCTTCTAGAAATGCTGCTGTAACTACTAATATACACATTTTCCTCTTGGAAATGTGGCCACAACATGGGGTGAAAAAAACAGCATTATGCCAACTATTAAGTGGGGGTGTGAAAACTGTTTAGAGGGAGCTGCAAGCTAACAGTTAGGGAAACACTTGTATCTTTGTTTCTGAGGATGGTTCTGTGGATTCCACACTGTCTTGTTTCACCAGGCACCTATTACTACATTATCATAAAGATCCTAACAGAACAGTCTAAATAACACCCTGCATATACCTTTTCTGCTAGATTAAGAAAAATAAAGTTTCTGTGACAAGAAACACACACATCTGACTATCCCATGTATTTCCTTGCTTGTACTTGTGGATTCTTCTGGGTGGTTTTCCTCCTTATCTGGACTTGCCATTAGCTTTGTTTATCACTTTTAGTGTTTGAGAAATCTGTAACTCCCACTTAACTGTTATTTACATTGAGATAACCAAAACCAAATCGAATCAGAAGTGATTTGCAAATAGTGAAGCCAAGCCATGGAGGGGTTTTGCAATTCTGTGCAAATCCACAGGCTGCATATCACACTGTGAATCTTAGATGCCTGGTCTGAAAGGTTTCACAGACGCCTGGCGGCTTCTTCCAGCATGCACATCGCCAGGCGGCTGGACTAAGGGTTCCCTTTCATTTTTCTCTCTTTCTCTCTTCCTGCCTTCTTTCCCTGGTTGAGAGCACGTCCACAATATTCAAAACTCCAGATTTACTTTGTTTTCTGTTGAAGTGTCAATTATAAAGAAAGACTGCCAGTCCCCAATATTTAATGGAGTAAAGGGGCAGTTTGGATTTTGAAACTTAAGCAGAGACCTTGGCTTTTATTATGGTCAAGATACCAACCTAAGGACAAGTAACACTACCTACAGTGACGGTGCCTAAATGAAGAGGGTCATTTATTATCCCCCCCCCCCTTACCACTTAGCAGACTTGCCAGGCCATTCCAGTGTGTGTCCACCATGGAAGAATCCTATTTCTGAGAACATAGTAGCCAGTGTGTAGGGGAAGGGCATGGGGAAGAGGACAGAGAGAAAAAAACAAAAAGCAAAAAAGTGGCGTGCGTTGGGAAACCACAGAGTGACAGCTCTGGACTTCTGATCTTGGGGTCTCAGGGTTGAGGGTCTGTCTCCTCATCAGGCTGCTTCCAGAGTCCTTGGTCTGGCAGAGAGCAGTGTCCTTCCAGGGTTCTGTGCCTGGACCTGACCACCAGCACGGCGGATTTTAATTGTTCAGCGGTGTCCTAAAGGGGGCGCTAGTTTACTTCCTGGGAGTCCTCAGATGGACCGCAGCAAGATCCCTCAGGAGCCCACCTGGGGAAAGGCCTGATTTCCGGCTGTTGGGTCGAGGTCTGGCCAGTCTGGTTCAGAGCCCTCAGGACTCCATTTGTTAATCCTCTAGGGGGCAGCACTCAATAAATAATGGTAATAACTACCTGCCGTAGCACTTCTGCTGGTGCTTTTACTTCCAGGAGCTCACAGGCCTTTATCAGACCAGGGAGGACCCAGAGTGAGACCAGTTCTCCCCAGTCCACTCTGAACAAGGTCCCATGGGCCCAGGGAGGACTTAGAGTTGCTTTAATCCTGGACTTCCAAGGACTCTTGGGAACTGAACACAAGTCCCACATGTGCCCGGTGGAAAATGAACTTAGGGAAATCCTCCAGACTGGGGCTGGCTCAGACCTGCCGAGCCTCAGCTCCTTTGTCTAGACTGGAATCTCAGGGGTTTGGCTGCAGTTGGTTTGGTTTCCATCAGACGCGCAGGGATGAGTATCCAGGCACCGTACTTTTCATAACTTGGGGAGTTCACATCCTTGACTCATGGAGAAGCCTGCCTTCCAAATGGCGAGTAGGTAGCATCCACAGAAACAATGGGCTTGTGAACAGAAATACCGAACTGACTAGAAAACAGCTAACCGGCAAAGTTGAGATTCCTGGCAGCATCACTGACTCACCTAGGACGGCTCGCAGCATTATCCTTAATTGTGAAATAATAATAGATAATCCCACCCTACATTCCATTCCTTTGACATGAAGGGATGTAGGGAACATAAAACAGATTTGTAGAAGATGCTAAGAGAAAGCTTTAACCTAGCCACACCCCAGTGGAAAGATGGGCGTTCCCAGCTAGGCCATCTCAAACCAGAGGGCACATCAGAATCACCCAGGGTGAGTGTTAAAAACTCAGGGCCCTGGGTGCCATCCTCCTGCAGGTTGGATTCCTTAGATCTGGGGTGGTGTCTAAAAATTCTGTATTTTAACACACATTTTAGGTGATTCTGATGCAGGCGAAGCAATTGGAAACCTGTCTCCTGAGGTATTATGTTTACACATAGCCTTTGATATTTGCACTTTCATTGAAGGACACATGGATAAGTATTTCTTGACATTACCTCTCCAGGCACTTTTTAAATAGGGGGCACACGTCTCAAGATTCAGGGAAAAGCCACCAAGAATGTAGTCCTTGAAATGTCAGAGTGGGGGGATTCCCAGCGTTACCTCGTGACCTGATTTAGCAGCAAGAGCAAAGAGCCTATCGGAATACAGGAAAAGCTCAGGTATGGGGCAGGAAGATTGCAGCGATGAATTCAAAGTGCCAGCTGATGGGGTTCATGGGCGCGGATCCAGCCCTTTCACCACCCACCTACTCAACCATTGGTTGTTACTAGGGGTCTGTTTCAGGTATGGTTCTCCATCTGTGCTTATCACATTGTACTTATTAAATGCTCGTGGAAGCATGACTATGAAGGAGGTATGCAAGCAAGTAAGACATTTGGGTCTTGCCTCCTGGGAACACAGGATTTAAAAGCTCCAGAAACTTCATGCTTCCACAATGGATGCCACCTGTCACATGGTGCGTCCCCTTATCTCAGCCCTAACATCGACAAGCTCTCACCCTGAAAGGGGGAGTTATGAGGCATAATTGCATCTTAATCTGTAATTTACTACACTGCTTTAGTTAATATTTAGCTGCATCTGTCTCAGAGGCAAAGCTTCAGTTAAAATGTAATAGCTCCTCATTTTTTATTCTTTTGTTTGAAGCTAAAGTCCAGGTTTCTGGTCAATAAGCGTTTTCCCACTCACCGTTTAAACAAGCAACACTTTTATTTCTTTTCAACACATTTGAACACTGCCTAGTAATTTCTATTTGATGTTACCTTTGGTGGGTTCCCAGAATTCTTCAGATTTCCGTACAGTATTAAAATCTTCTTCACTCTAAACTGTGTGTGTGTCTCTCATCTCTTTCTCAGACACAGATGCTGGACCAGGTGGGAGGGAATCTTATGAATGAAAAAAAGAGAAAAAAGGAGTGAAATGTGCAAAATTCATCCAAACATTCCTGGAATCCTTGCAAAGGAAACGAAAGTCATGTTGCTTTCTCTATTCCACTTGTCTTAAGCCTGAGGCTCATCCCCCTCTGCTACACTCATTTTTTATACATTTAAGGTATCAGTGCTTCAAAAAGGGCCCAGTGGACGTCTCCCGTTCGGGCTGTGTTCTCCAGTGTGACTCACAGCAATGTTGGCGCTATCTGTGCCCTTCAAATGGCTATTGGGCATTTAAATGTGCCTGGTGTGACTAACTGACTATCATTTTATTAAATACAATTTCCCAGCACCTCAAAATATACAGACGCTACATGTGTTCAACAGCTACCATATTCAGCAACTCAGCTTTAGATAATTATAAGACCTGAACATGAAATTTCCCACAGAAGCCCAAGAAATTCAGACCCTTATAAGTCTCTGAGGCTATCTTACCTGCTCACCAAAAAGTGAACCCCAAATGATGTTTATCAACAGAAGCATCATTTGAAAATGTCTGGTGTCTATTTAGTGAGGAAGAGAAGGGCTGGCTCATATTATTGTCCATTGTCCTGTCACTTCTGTGTGCTCTTGGATGACATTGCAGGCACTGACCAGGAATCAGGGACTTCACCATGCTCCCCAGGCTCTTCGCCTCAGCTTCAATCTGCAATAGAGAGAAGCAGGTTGGAGCAGCAGATACGTGAGGTCAGGGCGATGGACCTCAGCTCTCCACCATCCTCAGATGTCCTTGAAAAGTCTATGAACCAATTTGGGACCAGCGTTCTCACCTGCAGAAGGAAGAAGTTGATTTGAATGACTACTAGTTCTTTCCAGTTTTGAATTTTGCTTGGGATCTTTTCTGACTTCGTCCTCATTCATAAATTTAAAACTGGGTTTAGTCCTAATTTCAGCTACCCTAACTAATTGATATTAACAATCACATGTCCTCCAAGAGGATGTTAATGTATAGATGGGGTTTAATGGGATGTTCTAGTATCAGGGTATTTATATTGGGTACCGTTTGTTCAAAAGTATGTTCGTCATCTTGGCAGAGCTTTTAGAGGAGATATTTTTGGACAAAGGACTTTCCCAGTACCTCAAAACAAACAAACAAACAAAAACAAACAAACAAACAAACAAACAAAAAACCATATTCCACTTCATACTCACAAACACAGCCAAGAACTTATTTGTAATCTCATGGCATTTATAGGTGATGTGATTGAAAATTTTAGAATTACAGCCTGAAATTTTTTACTATTCAAGAAAATGATCTTATTTTGAACCAAAAATTCCCATTCTCTTACTAAATTCATAGATTAGTGTTCGTGGAAACTTGAATCTTCCATTTATGAGTGCCCACTGCTTTTCCTTCATTCACACGCACACATACCGGATGGATGAAGCCCCGCAGATTTATAAGGGACTTTTTTTTGGTTATTGCTATTTTCAAATTTGCAACTTGTGACTTGTGGTACCTTAATTAGACCTCTATATGTCAAGTGATTGTTACATTATGATGGCAATAGCTGCTAATTTGAGCATGTAAGCCGTGATGGAAAGGCAAGAGTCAGGGAGCTGACCTTTTGCTATTGAGGATACTCCAGGGTAGGTTAATTCACACTCACCATAGTCATTAGTTCCCACACTCCCCCTTCATTTTTACTCCTACGCAGTTTACTGAGCTGCCAATCAACCCGTAGAGTCCAGATGAGAGCCCCGATGGGGAGGGGGCTCCAAAGGGTGCTTGCTTTCTGCAGGGATCAAGAAATCATTTGTAGAAGCAGCCTGCTTTTGCAACTCCAGACTTAAATTCTAGTTATTTTTTAAATTAAAAAAAGACAATAACTGGTGCATGGACTTCATTAAAAATTTTTAAAAAACACAAAAAAAGGAATTCAGTGAAGACTTAAGCTTCCCTCCCACCCCGCTCCCCAGGTTTGCAGTTCATGTCTCCGCTGATACAGGACTTGGGTGCCCTTCCAGAGCTATTAGACTATGTTCCAAGTTAAAAGCAAAAACACATTTTTTAATGTTTTTCCTCAGCTTCCTTTCTCCAGCTCTCTCCCCCCTCTCTTTTCTCCAACTCTAAGCTGTAATGATCCTGAAAACCATTAGGGGGCAGCTGTGACCAGAAAAGGAGGAAATGGGAGAACATGCAGAACTAAAATCCAGGAGGAAAAGGTGCAACAGGAATGCTAGGAAGATCAGGAGAAAAGGAGGGAAATGAAAAAGAAAGCAGAAGTAAACCAACACAAAGCATTACAAAATAAAAGGAAACGGAGCATGAAGTAATAATATTAAAAAGCTAAAGGAAGTGTATGTGTTAAGAAAGGGGGAATTTAGAATGAAAGGCCAGAGGTGGAGGGGTTTTGTTGTTTTGTTTTGTTGTGTTTTGTTTTGTTTTAGGCAGACCTGCAGAACCCAAATTGGCCCAATGTCAGCCGAAGGTGGGAGGTTATCTTTTTCTGAACTTGAATACATTCATCATGCTGGACTTCACATTCTTAGGACCTGGTGCATACTCGAGGGTTCAGAATGCCCTTCCCTTAAGCTTGATGTGGGGGTGGGGAACAGAGGGGAACAGCCCCCTTCCCTTACATCTTCAAAATGCTTAAGAATGCCTTCAGCCCTCAACAAGGCAGCAAAATTAGCCTGATATAAAGGTGCCATTCTATTTCTCAATGCCGCAGAGCTCAGAAATGAGGGAATGGGTTTCTTTTGAAGCTGATGCCATAATCAAAGTGCTTTCAGGTGTAGTTCAGGCAAACCTCCCCTGGTTTCAGCAGGTTAACTTCATTAAAGCTCCTAGCTACTGCTTTAATGTTTTCTAGGCTTCCCCCCTGGGGTACATTAGGCAGAAACAAGCCCTCATGGGAGCTCCATACCCTGATGTTTGACATTGTGAATGGCATGCGGGGGCAACACTGATGCTGGGATAACAGGAAATGGAAAATTGCTTCTAGAGCGCGGTAAATATGACAGTTTTCAGGTTAGTCTTCTTTTCTCTTTCTCATCTAAACTTCCCTTCCCCAACTTTAAAAAAAAACAACAAAAACTTGAGGAAACCGTGGTCTAGGGTAACTAGATAAAACAGGGAATGCCTGGGCATCCTGGATGTACTAGTTGCTAAATCTGATTCAGAAGATGGAATACTCCCGGGCTGTCCAAACTCTATACCCAAGGTCATTCTCCCATATCCAGTGAAAACTTTTATTTTAGGATCAAAGGCACTTTGTCTCAATCACCTATCACGGTCGTTAGACTCATATTATTCCCTGCAGACCTAGGATGGGCAGGGGATATTTTGGGCATGTGGGCGTTATTAAACGGAAGGTTGGGATGCACTTGCTGTAGGGTACCCCTAAACTCTGTGTCAGAGGCAGCTGGGCTTTCTCAAGTGGGCACTGGACTTTTGAGGAACTGAGATAAATTGCAACATGAGCTAATTCAAATAATGGTCATTTTGCAGAATTTGGGGTTTTCCCTGTAGCCCCAAGTCAGAAGTTCTCTTCAGTTCTCTCGTTCTCTTTTTCTTTAACATGAAGTCCTGGAATTTCATTTCTAAGAAGTTTTAAAAGTCATACTGGAAATCTGGCCAAACATAAACCTCTCTGAGCAGAAGCAATTTGCTTCCCTTTAAACAAGTTCCCTAGAGTTAAATTATAAAGAATGTTAGAATTTGTCTAGGAGCTAGGATGTAAAAACACTTCCCATTTGATGTGATCATAATTTAGAAGAAGCAAATGTAATTTCTCTTCTTTCAACACATCTGGAAGTATCCTTCCCTGTTGCTTCACTGCCTGACTGTATTGTCACATTGTCTGTGGCTTCTTCAACACTGAAGTCCCCCAGCCCTCAGAAAATGGACAAGTTGCACTGTCAGGGTGAAGAATGTTCTAGGGTAAGTCAGCCTAGTGCCACTAATAATTAGGTTCACAATGTAAATCAACAGCCATGGCAGAGGGAACTCAAGGCCCTGAACCGGGGTTGGGAGACCTGGTGTCTGGTCCAGGCTTTCTCATGGACGTCGTGTGTGCCTTCTGTCAACTCTTTTCATCTCTCCCTGATTTTGTTTCGTCATTCGTGAAAGGCATGTCGTTGTTCCAGAGCGATGGCCCCACCAAACATCCAGGTGAACCTACACTTGATATAGAGCAGGACCCATTGAGAGCCCTCACTGTGTCAGAAAAACATTTATTGAGCACGTAGTATATGCCAAGATGTGCATGGGTGGAATAATAGTGTCTACATCAGTAAAAACAGCTGTTCTCAAGGGCTTTATTTCCTTGTGGGGGAGGTAGCTAACCCCCAAGTCAACAATGAGCAGGATCACTTCAGATGGTGCTAGTGAGTTCTAAGAAGAAAACAAAATAAGATAACGGGATAGAGATCAGTCAACCAGGAGGCAGGAAATCTGGGTTAGTCCTCCCATTAACTAAGGCTCTGCTGAGCAAGTCAACTAGCTCAGGCTCCATCTCTCATCTTTAAGATAAGGGGCTATGCTGCCCTGGTGTTTTCCAAAGTTCAGTTTGGGATTCGTTAGTAGGTTAGTAAATCTACTTAGAAGTTTGTGATCAGTATTTTTTAAAAATGCAATACATGAGAATAAAATAAGTGTATATTGTTTCACAAAATTAGTTTTCATTTACATATGCATTTTATATCTTTATCAACAACCAGAACTACTCTGGGTCATATATAAAATATGTTTCTATGGGTTGTGGTGGCCCAGGTGATCTTTAACCTAATTTCAAGCTCTCAAAGTCTATAATTCTGTTAAATTTTGAAAGCAGGGGCCCAATGGAACATAGTTCTTGCTCGATTTTACTTATTATTGAATAGATAGTAGCACTGCTCATCAGAGAATCCCAGTGTTTAACTCAGTTCCAGGGACATGATTGGTGCTTGATAAATGTTTTTTGAATTAATGGAAACATGAGGTTTATGCACTAAGTCTGAAAATAAATATAGCCACCTAATATAAGTTGCCAAATAACTTACCAAAATATCAAAGTAATATATTATATTTTACCAAATGCCAGCTTTACACACCAAATTCCAAATTATATTGCCCTTGTGATGCTAGGAATTGTCTTTTCTTAGAATCTCAGAAACTCTGTTAAGATATTATGGGGGAGAGAGAGAACACGCTTAACATGTTCTTCTCCCAAGTAGGGTAAACTGCCTTCTTCCCGCTTATAACTGTAATTCCATAAACCTTAAAAATGTTTTTTAAAAGAATCAGTGGGGCAATTTTTCCGTTTCTTGTCCTTGGGGAGCCAGATAATTCTGCCTTTCTAAAACTGGCCTTGTAAGTTTTCATTTGCTAAGTCACCCTCTTCAAAGCAGCAGTTGTTTTACTTTAACAAAGATTTTTTTCCCCTCTTAGTTATGGCGTAAGAAGTAGGCTTCTCAGTCTCAGAATCAATTTTTAAAATTGTACATTTGATTAGAAATAGATGACCCAAGCCTTCCACCCTTCCTTGCCAGGAACCCTTGTGGCGGTCGGGTGGGATGGGAGTACCAGACCAAGGCGATCTCATTGGGGAGTCAATGATACATCATCCTTAGGAAAGGCGAGAGTCAATGGACCCTGCGCAGGGCCCAACGCACATGTCCATGAGTTAATTTTCAAGTCCATTTCCTTAATTGCCAGAAAATCCGTGGCCAGGCAAATTGACTTAGAGTTTAGAATTGCTACACCCAGCCTTCTGTATCCATCTCCTCCCACCTTCCCCAGAGCAGAGCAGAGCAGAGCAGACACATACAGCAAGAAGAAACATTGGCATCCCGGCACCCTGGCGCATCGCAACTGCTCACCTGGTGCGGGCCAGCGCAACGGCTGCAGGTGTGTTTTTGTTACGGGCATCTTGGTTCATGCAAAAATGTGCTCTTGAGCTGTAACACAGGAAATCAGTTTAGTGAATTGAAGTATATTATAAATCATCGAAAGGGGGGCATTATATGAAGGAAACTCATATTTCTAAAGCAAATAAGGATCTCTGAGTTGATCCACCCAAGAAGTTTAGGTTGGCCTGGACCTAACTAAAGCATATTTGCTCTGAATTAGTTCTGAAACTACTATTTAGACCAAAATGTGTAAAAGTTGTGAAAGACTTTTATATCAGCTTATTGTTGTTATACTGCTTTTATTGATGATGAATTTGCTTAGGTCAGGAAAATTCAATAAAGTCACTTTTTTCTTCCTTTCTTTTTTTGGCCAAATATAAGTCATATATCAAATACAAACCCATCCTGTGTGTTTCTCTGAGTAATTCCAGTCTTCGTGGATTTTCTCTTTGCAGGATCTCTCATAGAATCACTTTGACAATGACACTGGTGAAAATATGCTAAGACTCATCATTTTCTTCTGGTAGCTGAAGCTAAGTGTGCTCATCATTTTGAGACACGACACCAAACCGACACCAAAATGGCAGCTTTCAGTTAAACAAATGCAAAGCTGTATTTAGGCTCTTTTGCAACATTGAGATGGGAAGAAATCAAAGCCTGTTCTGCTGCTATTTTTAAAATACTCACAGGGCAATGTCATCAGAAATATTGTTATGATAGCTTTCGTATTTTGATTTTTTTTTCTGTTCAATGGTAACGTGTTCAGAGAAACCCAAGATCCAATGAAAACTATTTTAAAAAGTCAATTTGAACAAATGCTGCTGTGATATTTATGAGTTAATTTAGAAAAATTCTCAGACTCTCTTAAAATGTGGTAGCAGAAGGGCTGTTTAAAGAGGAGGGAGCCACATAAAATCAGTGGAAGGAGTGTCAAGTCTGGGGTCCTCACTAAATTTTTCAGAGAAGACCCTTTACCTTTTTGCTAATTGCAAAATAAACAGACCTCCCTGCTCCAGAGTCAGGGAGACAGTCTTTCTGCCTTCGGGTCCAGGGACGTCCGTTTATCCATCACACACAGAGTTGTTGGCTGAGCAGGAAATGAAACTCTAAACTTCTGACACCAAGTTCTGAACTTTCACCACAGGGCAATGTTCAGACTCCAAACTCCAGCTCTCCTTACCTCTTTCCACATGGTCTATTTACTCATGCGCCTGCAAAAGAACTTGGTCATAGATTCCAAAAGAAATCTTGCAACATACTGAAAATCAACATCAGCTAGCCAAACTGGGCTCTGTCACCAACACGCTGATGTTTTAAAAAAACAGTTATCACCATTGTAGTAAAAACACGTCATCCTACCATAGCATTCACTAAGTACCTATGGCTCCTGGGGCATAGCTGGAGCCAGGCAAAGAGCTGGTGCCTCCTTCGGCCGATCTGTGGGTACAGATCACAGAGTTACATGTTCTATGAGCAAGAGAGGGAAAGACTCATGCATGCCCTGCATGAGGAGTGAGACCCATGCTCCCGAGTGATAACTTGTCTAGTGTTGGTGTGTTAGCTCTGGGAACAAGCAGATAGGACGTGCATGGGTGGGGAGAACCGCTGAATGTTGTTTCTATTGGTTCCAATGGGAGTTAAGTGAAATAAACCAGTGCCTAGCTACATGGGGACAAGTGGCCATTACTTGTCATGTAACGGTCTCAGAAATACAAATATCTCAGATATCTTCTTGTTGGTTTGTTGTTGCAGAAAGAACTACCGTGCGCAGCCCGAGGAGGCACCACAACGACGCCAACAGAGCATTGCTTTAAGAGTTAAGAAGTCCGCTTTCTGGCATTACCAGCTTTGTATGCAGGTTATACTCAACTGTCTGGGTTTCTGTTTTTTTCCTTTATAAAATGAGGGGGTGTCCTGGTCAGGTAGCTCAGTTGGTTAGAGTGTCACCCCGATATGCCAAGGTTGTGGGTTCCATCCCTGGTCAGGGCTTATAAAAGAATCAAGTGATGGATGCATAAATAAGTGGAACAACAAATCAATGGTTCTCTCTCAAGTCAATCAATCAATCAATCAATAAACATTACAAAAATAAGGGGGTTGGAATAGATTGGTATCCCTGCAAGGTCAGTGTTCCTTTTACGCCGTGTTCTATGAAGCGGGCACTCACTGGACATTTTTATCAATAGCCTTCTCACAGCGGGTGTTCTTTCATGAGGCCGTCAGCTTTACATGGTTTCAAATGGTCATCCACACTCGAAAAGAAAGAGCCTGGCAATTTATAGGTTTGCACGCTTTGTCCCAAAGCAGTGGGATTAGGCCCAAGGATGGAATGCAAACACCATGAGGGTCAAAGGTCATGACCTTTCTGGGTTGAAACCAAGGCAACTGCATACCTGAGTAGTACTGGGTCTTGAGCTGGGC